>JARACY010005108.1:0-23376 GCA_029255725.1 Scrobipalpa atriplicella | reverse complement strand
GCTGAAGTTTTGCTAATAGTATTGACTTATTCTTCAAAGATATAAAATATATTTGACATACCTAAATTACATTATATTTTATCCTGAACATGGTCTATTAAGATTTGAATCCACAGTCACCACCAGTAAGCATCGAGTATACGATTCTGATATCTTCTAACATCAATGATTTCAGTAATATTTTCAGGCTCTTATTAGATAAATGAGGATGGATAAAAAATAAAGGTACACACAATAGGCGTCTTTAAGAGGTTTAAGATATTAAAAAAACCGGTCAAGTGCGAGTCGGCCTCGCTCACCGAGGCTTCCGTATCAACTTGGAGGTATTTAAAGCCAATATATAACCCTCCCTCGAGCACTCAGAATTATTTTACCCAAAAATATCAAATCACAAAAAAAGTATACTTTTAGTATTCGTTCTCCTTGCAAATAGTCAAACTAACGTTCGTATCTTTTGATTGCGAGGACTTAGAAGTGTGATTCTTTTACAGCTGCAAGGGACCCTAGATTTGAGTATTCAGTATAAATTTCAGCTTGATACCTTCACGCGTTCCTGAGAAAAAGATTCTTGACAGACGGACGGACGGACAACCGAGTGATCCTATAAGGGTTCCTTTTTTCCTTTTGAGGTACGGAACCCTAAAAACACATTATTTCTGTAATAAGTAAAGTAAATGAAGTACCGTTTTGCACCGTCTCATTTTTAACATTTTGATCTTAAGACAATCTTCATACAAAATCAGAAGTGGCAATGGCGACCGATCATTATCAGGACATTGACACTCTGCCTACACCACTAGGGATATAATCAGGTACGTAAAATACAACATTACATTTCAAACTTTTACTTAGTAAAGAATTAAGGCTGAGTAAAATAAGGTATCCTTCGCTCGGAAATCAATTTAAAATTATGACTGTTTCCCAAGTTGAAGCAGGTAAGTTTGTAAATGCTATCGAGAGAAGTGCTGGAGACCAAATTGCCTTTCAATTTTGTCCTGAAAAGTTAAAGTACCTAATGCTTTGATTGGACAGAATTTTATGAGCTTTTCCTTGAAATTGAGTTTACCGATAATATTAAAAGTCATTGAAACCAAAGTAAGTAAAGGATTTTTATCCAGATTATTCTTCAGAAATAAAAATAAATAAACCAGAAATAATGTAGCATGGTTGTGTAGAATTTGAACTATTAATTTTTGGTTCAATATCTTTAATGTTAAAAAGAACAGATAGGTATTTATGTTTACGCAAGTGCCATTAACTATAGAAAAAGGAACCGCAAAGACCCAGGACTGTTGGTCTAATGTGTCCAACCGATGCAAGAAATCAGGTGACAGATACACAATCAGGTGCTTCCAGCTTAATTTCCTTAGCCAAACTGAGAAAAATCCAACAACAAATTTACAAAATCACCACCACCATCAAACCAAACCAATATCAAATGAGAACATGGCGAACCCAATAGCTCATATTAAATCCACATTTATTTCACGCGCCATCTTACCCCACGAGTAGCGAGTTCACTCGTCATTGTTATTGCGAGTTCTGTTTGATTGATGCCGCCCCCAACCACTTTAGTGATGCAACGCACTTCCGCATCCGTTGATCCGCTTCCGCAAAGTTTGTTTTCGTATAGTTTGATTCCACAGATGTTGGAATGTTGGAATTAATATGTTGGAATCTTATTTCGCGTAGGTAGTTACTGGTTAATGATATAAAAAAATGCGTCTATGGTGTAGACACTCGTTTAGTTTCCGGCTTTGATCGATCGCACTATGGACACACAAAGTTAGTAATATCAATAATGTTGGCGATTCTGGAGACACTATTTCTTAAATAATTTTAAGATATAGCGCTGTCACTTTCTCGACTTTGACATAACTAAGTATGTGATTCGAATTCGACCTTCATATCCTATCAATCTTATCTTACAAAATCATACATTACAACTCTATGTATGTATACTATCTTCGTAATTATTCAATCTTCATAGGTGTGTAACAATCTTAGCGGTACCTAACACTGTTACGTAACCTTCTTAAAATAATTTTTTTGTAACAAAAACAAAGTAATTTATTTTAATTGTTCATCAAAAACTTTGTAACTCGATACACGAGCGATCAAGAAGAATCCAAGTTACTGAAATTGAAAATCAATCATCTCTAGGTACTCTATGACCTTTTTTCTTATTTCTTTATTCAGGCACACAAACAAATACTAAGTAGACAACAGAGTTTAAACTACAATCCAAAATAGTGTACAAAGCATGACGATTTTTTTTTGTGCTATTGGCACATCACTACAGCCTACTTGCTGCCAGCTACATAAAAATCGTTGTAATCCTCAGATCCTCACCCAATTGCTTGATTATAGCTGTTAATCTTCCACCAAGATGGCTGCGCAGAGCTGTCTTTTTATCCCTTGTTTTATTTCGCCCTTTATACTGTAGACATTTCGGACTACTTAACAAAATTGAAATGAGATTGTGTGTATATTTCAGCTGAGGCCTAGATAAGAGCCTTAAGCTGTAAAACAAGTCACTTCCCTAATGACTAGCAAAAAAAGTATTTAAAAATGAGGCATTTATTATGAAATGAATAAAAATAATGGGATTTTATGAATGAGGGCGCATTAAGCTATAAAATATACTGCTTATTTTTAATTTGTGATTCAAACTCAGACTAAGGAAAAAAGACAGAACGCTGTACTAACGAACAAAGTATGCAACAAAAATGCTGAAACATATAAAATGTAACAAATGCAAGGATTTGGATATAGAGTCAAATATTTGGAGGCTACGCTAATGAATCTGGAAAACTTTTATAAAGAAATTCTACAATAAATATACTAATTCAATTCATCATATAAGCTATAGAATAAAAACCAAAACCAGGGATTCGAGGATTCAATTTTTTGTGTAGATTTTAGTGAATTGTAATAAATGCGGTAGGCTGACATGACAACTCGTCACGCAATAACAAAATTATATCCATCTGAAATAAACATCAAAACTTGTCAAACATGGTGTAATGTAATGACAACCTTTGTTTTGACGCTCTACCTGTGGCTCTACCTAAACCATTAGGGATAAAGGCGTAAGTATGCTCAAGTTATATTTAGTTTTCTGAGCAACCCATTTCAGTTGGCTCACTGTCTTGTCTTTGTAATAATATAACCACTGATTATAATTAGGTACTATTTAAGATAGTGATGTTAACATCATTATACTATCCGATCTCATTGTTTGAGTGATTACATGAAACATCATTACTAAGTAATTGAACAATCAGTGGTTATAACGCTGCATACTAAATAGTACATCAGTGAACCTTCGTATGATTGAGTCAATATAATATGCATACGGGTAACAAGTATAACGTTACATACATAACTGTAATTGATGTAATTCAAAGATTCAAACCATGTTTTACTTCTATACTGAATTGGTAGCGATTTTGAACATAGAATTTAACAGCTGCTTCTCTTCCCGTGCAGACACTACACAGTTGCGGCCCAGAATTTGGTCACAGAGAAAATCTCCTCCCGAGCATGCTGTAAAAACCAGCTAAGGGATTCGAGTGTTTCAGTATATTGTTAATTAGGGATGGGCTGACAACCTGTCACTATATAGATCTATCTTAAACAACCCTCAAAACTTGTAAGACGTGGCGGAACGTTCTTCGTTTGGATCGTTGACGCTCTGCCTACCCCATTAGGGATACAGGCGTGATATTATTTTGTATGTATGTATGTATGTTAACAGCATTATCGCTCAGTAGAAATTGCTCAAGAGAAAGAGAGTTTAGGGTACAGTCGCACAGTGCATACCTATACCAATTATGGTTTGCGTATCTCCATATACATACAAAATTATTATTATAAGAACATCCCCATTTCATTTCCGTTGTCCCACTTATACTGACCCTCTCGTTAGAAGTGGGGACTAATGCTACATTAGCAAAACGTCACAGTTGCAAAATGTCACACCAGTGATAATTTGAACCGAGTTTGGACCCTTGCGCGGAGTCTTTTTTTCATGATTTCATTATTTGAAGGATTTCATGTGAATATTTTTTTTATTAATTTCTATAGCTTTTTTTAAACTTTGTGTATTTTTCCAAGCACGTGAAATTTCATTTCAAAATAACCAATAATATGGTCCCACCGCAGGTAGGTAGTGTAGGTACCTACTCAGCTGAAGAACGAAATTGTTGCATAAAGTGCTTAGGAAAAATTATCCCGTTTCATGGTACCTACATTTTTCTCTTTGGTTTTGAAACGAATGAAACATCACCGTGCGTTGTATTGCGGTTTTACAGAACCCAACATTTTATAACATTTTCCGTTCATTTTCCATCAAGACTCTTTTGATCGCCCCATTCGCTCAAGTGTGAACGACGGACAGACGAAGCATTTTACGATAGTTCCAAGTTAGAGTTACTGTTTTTTTATAGAGATTGACTTGGACATGTGGACCCTTGTCGTTGCTGAAGATAAAACGACTTTTCATTTCGTACTTGAAAGGGTAAAATTGAAATTTTAGGGTTTTATTTTTACTGCTAATGGTTTTATCATGTCGTCGAAATTGTAACAGCTCTCAATTCTGCGAATGATTAATTCGGTAAAATAGTTTTTTGTTTTATGTAACTTATGTTTAAAAAAATATAAGGATAAATTAATTAATTTGACTTTAGGTACATGACTAGAAAAAATCATATTTTTTTAAATACCTAAGTAAATGATTTCAACTAGCTAGATTTGTTAAGCCCTTCCACGGAAAAAAGACATTGCTAAGAAACCGACAAAGAACAGCGAAGTAAGTAAATAGATTTGTATGTTTTACATACGACTAAAAGGAATTCTAAGAACTGTTTAGAATTGTTAACAAAATAATTACTTGATCCTCATCAAAAACTTTGTAACTCGATCCCCGAGCGATCGAGAAGGTTTCAAGTTTCCGAATATAAATTATCTCAACAAAAATACGGAAGGGTTAAGTTTTCGGAATGAAATATCAATCAATTAGCACTTGCGAAAATCTTCCGCGCCGTATCAGGAAAGTTCCAGAATAATTTAATATAAAGAGGCCAAGTAATGGGCTGGATGGTTTATCTTCAGAAAGTTATCGGAAAGTAAATAATTCAGACGATTACTGCAACTTTGGGAAGGTAGCGCTGTTTGAATGATCACGGGAAATTTAAATTTTGAAGGGAATTCTTTATTTACTGAATCTAATTTTCAAACTTGTCCCGTGTGGTGCCGGGTTAGAATAGCATCACCCCATAACTTCCCGTGGGTGTCGTAAAAGACGACTGAGGGATAAATCCAGGGAATAGGCAGCAGCGTTCCCTGTGAATGGAGAACTTCTACTGCGGTCACCAACCCGCCTGCCAAGCGTGGTGAGTATGGCATTACCCCCTTTTGGGGAGGCCCATGTCCAGCAGTGGACTGTTGTGGCAGATGATGATGAATTTTCAAAGAGCTGCTTTTCCTGTGGGATTGAGCATATTGCTAAAATGCAGCCTATGTTTATTTCCAAAATACTGACACTGATCCTGCCAAGTTTTATACAAATCTGTCCAGTCTTTGTTCATATCCAAACAAACTTTCACTGTTTTGTTTGATAATCGTTAAGTTTTTTTCGGTCCTACGAGTATCACAAACCAAATATACCTATTTTAGAAACCCGTATAATAGGTACTGCTTTTTATTCGGCAACGTATAAAACAAATATGTTATGTTTTTGTATCATACCTAAACAGCCAATATAGATAGGCTTTACATTATAGCATATAGTATATTAATAGTATCCATACTATAGTTGTTCTGTGTAGGTGTAATGTAAGTCAAGTTTACAGAAGTAAAATTATAGGTAGTCAAATAGTTAGTCAAAACTATTAATATGCAAAAGTTTCACAGACCGTTCGAGTAACTACATCAAACTTCGTGCCTAAAGAGACCCTAACATTACAAAGTTAATTATCCAATTTTGATGAGTGACTAAAGCACTGTTCATGACTAAAATTCAAAAACGTTATTTACTAAAACTGATAGATTTGACGGCCTCAAAACCCAGCTTTATGTTTGAACAGAAATCTGGTAAAAAATATTATCTGTAATTGAAAACACCACCTGAAATAATGTATGGGAATTAATAAATTCTAGCATTAAGTAAATGTAATGAAATGAATTCTGGATTTTGGAATAATTGACTGCGAAGCTGCATTATTTGCATGGCATTACAAAATTCGTCTGTATAAGTAGATTTCTTCTACTCTTTTATTAAAACTACCTGTTAACTATTAAAATACTTTTTATCCGATGAATACACATAGGATACGGGAAAGTCACCACAAGTATTTAGATCACGCGCGAAAATTTAGACCCCGAATATTCCGTACAATATCTTTGGCATCAAATACCTATTAATATGTATGTATGATGAAATATCTGTGATGTGTGTCATGTTTAATGTTACATAACGTGAGGTCTCTAGACTCGAGATCTCAAGTGTCATCGATCAATGTCCGCAACGCACTTTACCGCCCTGGCTAGAGATTTGGGAGAGATGTATTCTATTCCCTGCTAAATATGTAGAATGGATACACATTGCACTTTTATGTGAAGAAGTAGAAGGGTGATGTGATGCTGATGACACAATGTAATTTGAAGCATCATTTAAATTACAAATATCGCAGATCAAAATGAGTGGCATAAGAGGCAACCAGCTTTTTTCTGTGATGATATTATTTCATCTTCTTTTCCTTCTTCTCGTCGTGTAGGTTTCCAGTCGATCGACCCGATGAACCCTTTTTCATGAATCGTGTAAACTAAGAAGTATCCAAAAATAAAAATTATGATCAAATATTTTTCAAGTTTTACAGCAACGGAAAACTGATTTTGAAGAAGCTAAACATTGCGTTCAGTATTGTAGGTAAAATTTTCACTTCGCTCACCTATTCACTAATAAACACCTGTATGTACATGGATTAAATATTAAACACCCTGAGCGGGAGTAGGTAATAGGTGAACATGATTGAGCATTTGCTGCTCAGGGCAGGTAACAAGGCAGTGATCGATCGAAAACTTTTTTATAGATTACACTTCCGTACCTACCTACACGCTCAAATTTAATATTTCAGCGTAAGAGGCTACGAACGTATTTTAGCGTAAGTTTATTATTTTGTTGAAATCGATTTTGTAACTCAATAGGAGAGCAAATTGTATTGACATTAAATTGAAAAGTGCTCGAATTTTTGGAGCGCAAAATTGTATATACGAACCGTATCCAATTATTATATCCCCAGTTAAAAAAATAAGTTTTTGAAAGGAAGCACTATTCTACTCAAAGATTCCACTTTATTTTTATTTCAAAAGCTTAATTCTACTGAAATCGTTTTTTTTAACTTCCTAGACAACACAAGTCAAACCAGTAATTTACTGATTGTAGAGCTTCTGATAGTACCGTTATAATTGTATTTGCGACTGTACCGTTTCTGCCATAACAGGAATCTGCCATCAAAAGAACAAGAATCTGCCATAACCGGAATCTGTCCTTAACGGAACAAGGGGTACTGCTCTGCTCATATTCCGTCTGTGGCTAACCTTTTAACTTGTCGAAGGACGCAATAATAAAGTTTGAAGCTATGTTTCTGGTAGACAAAGTAACTTCCGTCGGTCGCAAAATTGCTTCATAAGTAATACATAGCTGCGAGTTACCGAGTAAACATTAGAAACAATAGTAGACGTTTCTATTATTATTTTCAATATTATTTACATACACTGAATAATATACTTTGTTCTTTTAGTTACCTTACGTCATCGTTTGGATTTATGTAATTTGTACGATTAAAAATGCTGCTGAAACTAACGCTAGTTCGTAGTATATCCTAAACATAAGGGCGGCCACACAAATAAATACGTAAGAACGTCGTGACATGAACGTCATGACGTCGCATAATGTGAAAACTCACGTAGCGACGTTGTGGCCCGGATTACCGTAGTTATTCTCGAAAACTTGGCCGCAACGTGCCCTATCACGGTGCCGCCGTGACGTGAGTTTTTACGTCGTGTGACATGGAGACGACGTCATGTTCAACGTTAACGTAACTTTGGATGTCATGACGTCGTGACGTGTTTATGTGTGGCCGCTCTAAGCTCCGAATCACGCACAAAGCAGAAAGCCAAGACGACAATACATCAATATAAGAAACCATTTGTCAACGTCTGATCAGCCATAACAGATAACTAATTATCACGTGGTAATAGCAGTGTTCCCGATTCTGTCGATTAATTGTTTCCATGGGAATGATTTCGGAGAATACGATCGATGGGGTCATGGGGGAGGAATATTCTAGAATGCCGGTCACGCGTCGTAAAACGCACCATGGGACGTGTTCCGCATATTATTTAAGGTGTACCGATGACGTTGCAAAAAATGCGGTACGTTGGATGCATTTGATCACAAATTATTTTGGGGAGGCAATATAGCCGTGGACGTTTTAAAACGACTAGGCGTGTTGTTTGATTATTCCGACCTCCACATCCAGCCACACCCACAGGTTATTATTGCTTAATGAGTAATTGTAGATACTTGTAAAACTGACTGGGTAAAGCTAAAAATGTGAAGCACCTCTTCCACATAAAATAAATAAAGATGATCTCATAATAAATAAAGATGATCTCATTTTACCTTGGGGTTTTACGCTTTTCAACCAAGTTAGGTTATAAACTTTACCATAAAACCTTATCGTTACCTGGAAAATATAACCTACGAGCAAAATAGGTATCAAAAAAGTACCAAGAGAGTTTCGTCCTTACTGGAAGCTGCACAAGAAAACTAGCGACTTCTTGATTAAGCTCTAACGACTAGACCTTAATTTACTCATATACCTATACAGCTACAAAGTTTAGAAAACGTTATACCGGGTGTAAGGGACAGTGTATCAGAAACTGATGAGAGGTTGCTCAATTCACCAGGAAAATTCTTTCAGAAAAAAAAATTACTTTCCCATTCAAAATGACCACCTCAGACAATTTGGTATGGAAAAGCAAAAAAAAAGTATATCAGTTTCTGGGTACGCTGTTACTTACACCCGGTATAATACTCTTTTTTTAATCTTTTAGCTCTTCCATTGCATATGCAGTTTAAATAGAACGTAGTAACGCATTTTTTTTTTTATTCTGACGCCGTACTAGGATTAAAAATCTCATTTAGTACGCAAGGTGCGTTTACCCACCGGAGCGTATTTTTGTGACAGCGCTTAAAACACAAAGTCGTCTGTGTACAGAATTTTATTTTGCTCTATTTTACTCACGTAACGAAGTCAACAACAAAAGATAGGGTTGCATTATTTCTATAATATATTAGTTACCAATGATAATTATGTAGGTTTAAACAGCGAATGGGTAAATAAATTCAATCAGGTGAGTAGTAAATAGAATTATATAGGTCATTTAGGTTTGGTACGTAGTTATCTCATTTATATTGATACAAATTGTATCTGAAACAAAATCACAAAAATTTTTAAAAACTTCTTCGAGATATTTCAACCCCTCACATAATTTCAAGCAATCGCAAGCTTCTTGAAAATGTCTTGAAAATTTTATAAAACATCGGACTATCAAATGGGTTGTTAGCGACGGGGTCGGATGAGAGACGAATACTAAGTTTCTTGTAGTAATGACAACGATAAACGTTTTCATTTTGGTGCTATTAAACATAATTACGGTTGAGACGCGACGGCGTACAGACAAGGAGAGTCATCTCAGAACGGCAACTTGTAAAAAGTTGTAAAAGTCATTTGGCCACCGCTTACTTTGAACATCTCTTCGGAATATTGCTTCGGTGTTCTGAATAATAAATTGTGAATCGATGGTGAAGCCAGGATACTGAGCTATTGAAATAAAAGCAAAAAAGTGTCAAGCACAACATTAAATTGACTACAATTTATATTACAGTGTAAAAAGGCTGCCTGAATTCAATAAAAATTACTTTAAAGAAAATGGTGCCTGTGCCTACAGCAAAAAAAACTTGTAAATTGGAACTCATAAAATATACCGCGCCTCAGCTGCAATATGTATTTTGCATTCGGTAAAATATATTTTAAACCGAGTGCAAGTAGAAGTGGACGTGATATCGAAATACGCTCGTTAAAATAAAAATACCAGCATTATTTTAAATAGATGTGCACGGTGAAAAATGACATGACAAAAAAGAAGTATAATTAGGTATTCATAAAAATATTGTTTTATTAATTTATGACAACATACCATACCAATATACTATTGGATGGTCAAAAATTGCCTGTTTTGTTCGTAGAATCATGCCCCTAGAACCATAATCTGTTCCCCCAGAGAAGCTTCATTCATATTTTTAAAGAGCTAAGGTTTCTTTATACTACCTATTGACAACAGTTAAGTAGCAAATTTTACTAGCATTATTTTCAGATCTAACTCATATTAGACTGTCACTTTTAGCTGAGGTACCTATAGTTAAAAGCACGTAGGTACCTAGAAACCATTAGTAAAGGGATAGCTTTATCCATAGACATCTATAAATGCTATAGGTACGTGATGTGAACTGACACCGTTTGTTCTATAGAGCACTATTATCTGCGCTGTAAAGGGCTAAATAGACGGACAGATTTGGTTGTATATAATTTTTTTTATTCTTTTTTATAAATGCCGTTTTAAAATTTAGATTTGCAGATGCTTATACAATCTTGCAATACCTTTTGCAGTTTAGCCATAATATTGTTGTTGAGTGTATAGCCACGCGCGCTTGTGTACGTCATCATCACACCAGGTTTACTATAGCGAACTTACGCACATGTATTGCGTGTGTAGCTAACATTTACACACACATGCCTCAACTGCAGTCGTGAGATAAAACATCTGTACTTTTTTGCTGATTTCTGACCGTCTATAAAGCCTGACAGAAATTGTTCGTCTGCTCGTTGCCGCCACGCAGATGTCGCGAAGGCTTTAGACGCCTGCAATTTATTTAATGTGACTCCGCCCACATTTTACGAGACTTTTTTTCAGGCGGTGTGATGATACCGCCTCGTCTTATTGAGCCGTTTGCTTCCCTTCCACAGGGAGTTCTTTTATTAAGTGACGGCGCTTTGCAGCTTTGCAAGAATGTTTTATCAAGAAGTTTTTGTCCTCTGTAACGGTGACTGCAGGCTTAAAATTTTAATAGGGCATTTTTGTGATAATCTTGCCGCCATGTTTTTAGAATTTGTTGCTTAAAGTTTGACGAGCTTAGATTTTTTCTGCGTACTAAAAGAAAATATAAGATAAGAAAGGTCTTAGATACAAGGGATTGTAGTACTTAAATTTTACCAGATTGTTACTTTATCAGGTTATTTTTTTACTCCCTGGTTTTTTATTTTTTTTTAAAAGTTACCTTATGCTTTTGACTCTAATTTAGGCCTTGTTTACAAAACTGCGATGTGCGATGCGAATAATTTCGCAAGTACTTGCGATACGTCGTGCGAGGTCACGTACGATGCGACGTTGCATCGCAGTTTTGTAAACGGGCCTAAGGTCTAAAGCAAAACAGAGTCAACGATGAATTAATCTCACTCAAGTCTCAATGGTACTGACTTTCCATAAAACGACCAAATTTTCTTACCGTCCAACTCGGTAAGATACAGCCCCCCCCCCCTTTCAGAGATAGTTCAACCGGACTTATGATGACAAAAGCCTGCGATGACGTTGCTCAGGGTGAACCGCTATAGAAAACCCCATATTTACCGTGCTTTGATCCGGAGGTTTAGTATTCCCTTCATATTATAGGTCGTATTTTAACCGGGAACCACCGAGGCTCAACGTGAAGATTATTACAGTTTCGAGGGCGTATCGTGATTTATCGCAACTTATTTCGGATCCTGCAACGTCGATTCTACTGGTACAGTAGTCGCGTTTTGTTGCGACTATGACTTGTAAGAATAATATTAAGAGGTCAAAATTGGCTCTAAATGGTTCGTGTAAAATACACACGGTGCTGCCTGCCAGTTGAACTTGGCTGAACACGCTACCGCTGTCTAGATTGGTCTCCTTTATCAGCTGTCGTCAGTTGTTAGATAGACCGACACTTTGAACCAATTGTGTCAGAGTTTTTAACTCGCTAATAGGCCATTTTCGTAGTTCATATGACCATTGCATTAACATGCTCTCTAGAGCACATTATCTGATTTCTCTATTGGTATAATTATAATTTAATTACTTAGGCTCGTATTTATAAAGCAATCTCAAGATTGAGAGCAATATTAAGTATGGATTTGAAAGGTCGTTTTGTACTGAAATGACATTTCTGATACGAACTCAAACTAGCTGTCACTCTTGAGAGCTGATTATAAATACGGGCCTTAGTACCTACGATTATTCATTATACAAACCAAAAACAGATTAAAAGCGTACTACTGCCCGGAAAATAATAATGAATCATTAGAATACGGGACCTATTTGCCGATTACGGGTTCGTTTATTTGCCCACGGCTCTATATCATAGATTATATTTATGGCTTCCATTTTGGCTGTTCCGGATCGTACGTGTAATACCTCCGATTTTTACTAGATTTATTTATTTTTCGAGAAAAAGTTTTATCTCTTTTGGTTTATTTTTACTAGCTTTATCTACCCTTTTACAAAGCTGGGTTAGAATAGCATCATCCAATCTCTTACTGAAGCTTTTGTACTAAGGGAAGACCAGGGATAGAGTAACATTTAATGCAGAAATCACTTTTAAATCTCCAAACTACTTACTTGCCCAACGGCGGACATGTAGCTCCTGACAATTTTGTATTGAGAAATTGTGGCCTGACTCGTAAGCGCCTGAGAATCGTATTAATTTCGTCAAGACTGTTTGTCATAAAAAATACTTCATAATGTTTAATGGGCTGAACGGCTGAATTATCCCACAAGAAGATCATGCCTTTCCCTTACCCTTGTAGACATGGAAAATAACCAAGATGACGTAACTCAAGCCATTCCCTGAAATAGAAACAGCCTTGAAACGTAAATCGCACTAGAGATGAAGGCTTTGTTCTCGCGTTAACTGAAATCTGATAAAGAGGTGTCGTTGTGGTTCCCGAGAATAGATATAAATAAGACTCTTTATCTACAATTAGAACGCTCTGGCGACCTGCAATTTGCTGTAATTTAAGCCCCTCTCGCCCATTAATTGAGAGAAAGTCTGAGGTTTAAACCTTTTAGCGAAAACCGGTTTTAACCAGATGGCGCCGTGACGTAAGAGCGTGGTTAGGTGCATTGAGCTATTGAAAGCTATTGAAAGGCCTACTGCGCTGAAGTGCACCCGCGGAGCAATTAGATTTTAAATAAGCTAAGGAAATGGCGACTGAGCATACAAGCAGCTACAAAATACCTACCTTAAATTATACAAATTTTTTAAAGAATTGCATTTGAACCATTTGAACCCACGACTCCGGCGATTCGTGCCACTACTCTAACTGAGCTATCCTCTTGATAAAATGTGTTTTAAAACTCAAGATTTTGCTCAAACTAGAGAATGTAGATCTTAGGTTCTAATTAAGAAATAACAACGACCCAAAAACTGTTCAAAATATGCTAAGATATAATTATTGTATAATTACCACAAAATATAAATTACAATAAATTTTATTTGTGAAGGCAAATAATTTAAATATCAACAGACATTTCAAAGATAAGAGACGGCAAGAAACGGAAGTTCGAAGTTACCACAACGTTACCAAATATCTACTTATAACATTCAGACAGTAAGAAGAAATATTTGATTATCATTTAAATTGTTCTTTCTGTATTCATAAATAAATTGTTGGTTGATTTTTTTTTAACTCTGATGTCTGAGTTTTTAAACAGTATAATATTAAATGTTGGTAAAGCTTTGTCTAAGGATCACTATTATTATTCTAAGGATAGTATCTCTAACCGTCGTCCGCTTGATCAATTCTCAGAAGGATGGAATCACAATCTTCATTATTGTCCTATCCAGACCGGGAATAATCTCTGAAACTGGTAGGTACATTTAATTGTACTAGAAATTACACGATCTTCGGATCAAAAGCCCAAATCTGCTGTAAAATGCGACATTTATTTTTAGACAGTTGTAATAAAAACATGATGACACGCATACACGGACCAGGACATTGACGGAATAAACACTCAGAAGGAACCACGCGGTACTAAAACTGCATAGAAGACAGATTCACTGCCAACTAGTACTTACATGCGATGCGGGTCGTCATTTAAGGTGCGTTCACATTGGTCGTGACGTAAGTCTAATGTGAACGCACCTTTATACATTCACTTCGTGGTGTTGATAGAGGTAGCGTAACGTGCAGTAAGTGCGCGGTCTGCTAAAGGGTTTCTTTTGTTATGGTCACACCATCCATGTCCCAACATCGACCTCGACAGCACATACATACCGAATGGCCACCCAACAAAGGCACACAATATGTAATGTTGGCGGTATTTACGGCACAGCGGCTTTCGAAGCAATACCCATCGAGTGTTTGCTGCATTCTATGGATGTGTTTACTGCGCAAGCAAGCATTGTGTGCCAATAGATAAATTAAATTGCTCTCTATTTTCCTTGAAGCCATTTTTCACTCGCCACATTGATTTCATTGAACTGCCTCTTTTCCAGAGTGGTCTAAGCTTTGGGCTCTGGATCTGGCGGTCATGGGTTTGATATTTAGCTCTGCTAGTCTGGCCCAGTCTCTATCCTTGATATAAGGGGTGTAAGCGACAGCGTACCAAAAATGAATAGGGGTTGTTCAGTTAACGAAACTAAACAATTTTCACTAGAAAATTCCATTAAGAAATTAAAAAAAAAATACCACTTCGATCAAACAATATGCATGAAAAAGAAAAAAATCGTTATAGGTTGTCCTGGTACAAAAAAATCAGTTTCGTTGAGTGAGGAATCCTGTCCCTTACACCCAGTATATTGTATTTACATAAACCATGTTGGAAACATTGTAGGCAGTGTCGTTATTAAAAATTCTTACACCTAAACAGACAGAGAAGAAGATTGACATTTTCTTTTACAGACTTTTCACAAAGCATTTAAAAGTAATTTCTTGGACAAATTTCGGCGACATCAGAGTATTAGGTTAGGGAGGCAGGGACCCGCAGAAAAGTGGCCCCCATTTGAAATATCTACAGGGATATTCCCCGAAACGTGACCGTTGTATTTTATACCTACTTGTGAATCTGGGTGTGTGTATGAATAGTGAATTTTATCGGTAGGCGCGACATAAAGATGGAATCCGTGGACCTCTGCGGCCCGTATTTCTCCGTATTTCTAAACAGAATTCCGCCCTTAGCAGGTGGACATTGATATTCAGCCGTCGTGTCCCTCGGTTAGCGACGAATATTCTAACAACGCACGATTTTTTTTTATATACCCACAATAGCAAACAATCATACGGTCCGCCTGATGGTTAACGGTCCTGCAACCGCCCTCGCTGTTCTAATAGAAGGAAAGACTTTCTTTACTCTGCGGCTTTTTTATTAGACATTTATTATAAAAAGTTTAAACCCTTACAAAGATGATAGAAACTCATTACCTTAAATAAATCATGTTTGGACCATGTCTTAGTAAGAACAAAATGGTTAATAATAATAAAAGTTCACGACGAATTGAGAATTGCCTCCTTTTGGAAGTCGGTTAAAAAATAAGAAATCGTGGTAAAAAGACGATTCTTTTACACTTGAAAAAAATGTGTTAATTAAGTCAATTATTTGTTAGTAGTTACCTACTGACAATGTTTTCAAAACTTGCAAATTCCAATGAATGGGGTCGACCAGCCCAAGCCCAGAGTCCTCCATCCGTAATGTAATAATGTTAAAAACGTCTTTAATAAAATTCAATTATTTCCTCTTTCTATACGAGCTTTTGTTAACAGTTGGAACGGTCCGGGTTTTTTTATTACATCTCCTTTGTCGTGCCTTATGGCTAATTCGATTAAATTTATAAAACGAGTTCCCCTAATGTTGTTTTGGATTGAACGGCTTTTTGCTGGTCTCGACTTGACGTGACGGGAAAAAGTAAGGCTCTTGGAGTCTAGACAGACGGACTGCAATGCGACTGCTAAAACGCACGGTGAAAAGTAAAAAAAAGAAAACGCTCAGCGGTTAGAGCAGCGGCACGGTTCCCCGAAGGTCGTAAATCCCTCCTGTACGAATTTTTGGTCTCTACATAAATAGTAGATGTTAAAAAACATTAACACTTTAAGTGTCATAAAATAAAAAATAAAAAATTGCTTTCTCTATATTTTAATTTAAAAGTCTTATTTCGAAACAGCAAAACACATTTGTGAAAAAGTTATGATTTGTTGTTTCGTTTGAATATTTGCCGAAATCTTACCGCCGCCTTTATTGTACTCTAGTTTTCATTTATTCACATTTCCTGTTGTTTGTTTTTTGTACGCCTTGCGTAAGGGCTGAAAGATGGTAAATGTATAGGTAGGTACATAACATTATGAAATGCCAACTGGCAGTCGGATTACAGTAACTAAAATGCAGTCCGTCTGTCAAGAGCTTAAATAAAAGCAAGTCGGTCTAAATGGTTCTAATGCTTTTTAAGGTTGGCATTTTTATTTTTCATTTGTAATGCGTTATAATGATTCTTGACATGCTTTTTGGTAGGGCTCAAGATTTCCTCAAAGATTTCCTCATTGTATTAAAATATTTTACTTTCCAACTCGTGGTTACTAGAGATTTCCCATCAAAATAAGATAGGTACTTATTAAAAAAAAACATTCATCAAAATAGAAGGAACATTTACTTAATATAATAGAATTATTAAAATCACAAATTAAAATCGGTTCAGCAGTTTTAGAACTTATCGATAAAATACGAACTGATCTAATAGACATTAACAGCAACGGAAACTATTTGTTAACATTGTTATCATTGAACAGAATATCATGCTTAATAGTTAAGGAAGTGAATAACAATATTAGTTTAATCAAATCATAAACTTCCATTTTCATAATAATAATAAATTAGAACTTGGCAACTTTGTTTGACGTACAAACAACAATGTTGTTATTAATAAAGCAATTGCGACACTGATTTGATTAGTTTACGTAAGTTAGTACAAACCGAGTACATAATATTACTAACAATTAGGGCAGCAACACACCTGCGTAACTTTCAGCGCCGAAGATTCCGTTCAACGCTGTCAATGCTTTTTGCATTGCCTAAAACACACTTACGGAAGTATCGGCGCTACGGTCGAGCCGATCCATCCTCAAGTACGCATTACCCCGAACCTAACACCCTATATAGTTACCACTAACACCCAGTATCACCATAAACACCTTATATAGCACCATATTATTGAAGCGCACCGCCGAACGCAGGTATGTTTTATTTTATTTTATTTTATTATTATTACAGGATACAACCCAATTTTTACATATTTATATTACTTACATTAGTTACTGAATTATAACTCTTTTGAAAAACATTTTAGTGCCGTTTGTCAAGAGTTGGTATCATAATGCAGCATGTGAAAACTAGAATAAGTATTTAGATATCGAATACTGACTATGAAAAATCAAAGCTTTTAATTTCAAAACTCCTATAGGCTCGTATTTATAAAGCTATCTCAAAAAGGCTGTTTTTTACTCGTACTGAAATGTAATTTCTGTTACGATCTCAAACTCGCTGAGCTGATTATCTCATGATTATACCTAATTACGGACCATAGAGTACTTAAGTTATTACATTATCGGGTTACTTTTTTACACCCTTGAAAACTGAGCGAATCAAAATATTCACATTCATTCAATCCATTGATCTAGTTGTTACTCAAAAGGCTACCTCAGCACCAGGTATTTCGAGCTCAAAAAGCTCTGGTTCGTCTAGTCTAGTCTTTAGAAATATAACTCAAAGCATCTGAAATAAAGGGTGTAAAAAAAATACTGCGTTCCTTTAAATCACATTTTCAATTCTACTAACAGATTTCGCGAAGTACACAATTTTAGCTTGACATAAAATTTTGCCTTGTCCACACAAAATTGCAGATGAGGAGAGCATTAATTTGTATGGAAAAGGCAAAACTTTTTTTTAAGCTTAAATTTTTGTGTTTTGGGAAAGTTTTTATGGTATCATCAGTGTAGAACATGTGGTTAAAAGGAACGCAGTACTTTTTTACACCCTATATAATAGCAATAAGGTTACGTTATATTATTATTATATCCCGCGGCTGAACCAGCGAAATAAATTAAGTAGTCGCTCCCGTTATTGATATTGACAAATTGTGTAAACTACTCTCAGTAAATTAAGTACGAAATGTGAACTAATATATTAAATTAATATGCCAGCATGCTCAGAGCTCCGCGATACTATAACACCCACTTTATTAATTGGTGGGGTGTTACTAGTCTAATTAAAACTGACAGCACTCGATTCTACTTAGTGTTTCGAATATTTTATGATATTTTACTTCCATCCAGATACCTACAATTTCTTGTTGCGAATTTTATCTACGTATATGGTTTTTTGAGTTTTTTTTTTTCTCATCAACATACCTACTATCATCGTCACTAGCTCTTTATATGGCTCAGTCGACCACGTGGGTCCAGTACGGAATGGTTGACTTCACACACAACCTTTGAATTTCTTCGTAGATGTGTGCAAATCATAGATGTGTGGAAATCGAAAAAGACATTGATACGTGGTGGGATTTTAACCACGACTGCACTGGAGGCAGCGACCCTATCCACTACACCATCGGGACTGTTGATCAGCACATAATATCAACAATTTAATTTATTTGATTTATTTTGAAAGTCGCCCAATTTTTAATTCTTTATTTGCCTGTACCTATAGTTACTTACATAGACTCTACTGTTTTTTTTTTAAGTATGGAAATCGAACCCAGGACGGGCCTCTACTGTTTAAGCCTTCTGGCCGATCTCGTTACTTAAGCGACAGTACGAATCCATCAAATACAGTACACATATCACTGACCCCGCTTTGCGTATCAACTGCTACTCCCTAAGGTTTATCGGGGTTGTGTTTGAAATTCCAAAGCAACACACAGTTCCACAGGTGTCCATGTTCAATGTTCCTGTATGCTATACATTTCAATGTTCACAATCATCTAACGCATATCCATTTCACATGCAGAGTTGGTATGTAGTACGCTTGAATGCTACATGGATGGTCTGTGTATTAGACTCGGGCTCGGTCGCTACGAACTGCTACGAATTAGCTACGAACCACCTACGATCAAAGTAACTCGGACCTTTGAGATTTTGTTATGCTTCATTTTCAATTTTGAACACGAAGTAAAAGAAACCTACATAGTTATAATCATATCTGGCCAGTTTGTTCAGGGCATGCTTGGAGTGCTTGTCATGTATTTGCAGCTTCTCAGATATGCATAAGTGCCTTAAAAAAAGCACATGCACGCCTACCATTTTTTTTTCTATATTGTATTTCTATACACTAGTGTGGATCAGGTGTTTTTGGTTCACAATAATTATTTATTTAAAGGCAGAATAATAAAAAAAATAATGAAAAAATAATAATGAATCAATGAATAGAATGTGCGCCCTCATTATTTGTTAGGGACCTGGTACCGACATCAAAGCATTGAGCTAGCCCAATATCCTGTCTATTGATCTGCAATGTGATAATAGCACATTGTGATCGAAATACTAATCATTATTGATAGATAGTCAAGTAGTCACAGGTGGCTCGTTACACCAAATAATTCCCAAATAATTATGGTTTATCCCTTTGAGCGCTTTGAGGAATGTACTGATATAGCACGTTTATACAGTTTGGCTGCTATTATAAGCGTGTAATGGTTCAAAGATTGGTCTTGATAAAGGAAAATCTACTTGATTGAAAATAATGTCAGAAAACGTACTGTAAATGTAGGTAAGTATATATGAAAGATGAGTGATATTTAAAAAAAATGTGTTATTGAACTCCAAATAGAAAATTACAGAAGAATGGCAAAAGATAGCTTGGTCACTATAATACCTATGGATTCGAAAAAATAGACCTTTTCGATCTCGACAGGATATTAAACCGCCGAACGGTTGACCAAAAGCAAGCTAGAGAGGAAATGGTAGCTTTGATACTCGTTGTTAGAATGGATTGTCTCTTATGCCAGCTTAAGTAATCATAATCAATGTGGTCCATTTAAAAAAAATTGCACAAAGACAGAGAGAGATTTGCTTTGCTAATAATTAAGTACCAATACAAAACAAGAAGAATATTAAAAGGAAAATTATCTCTTTAAACATGACATAAACATAGTCAAATTAGTCAACAAGAGTCGTATTTATAAAGCGATCACAAGATTGAGAATATTAAGTATGGATTTGATAGCTGTTAGTACTGAAAAATTACTGACCCGTTGTAAGTCTCAAGTGGTGATCAATATACGGGCCTAAGTATTTAACCCGCGGGTTGCTTTTAATTTCTGATGCCTCCTTCGAGCTTGTCCCCTCGTCTCCCTTAAGGGGACAATAATTTCCGGTGGTCCCTTTGAGATTGTCCCCTTCAACGCTGTAGAGAGGACATTGCGTGGGACGAAAAGCTAGTAAAAGTATCAGTCACGTAGTATCAGTGTAATTTCCCAAATTAAAATGCACGAGTGAGCGCAAATGCACCGAATAAATTATGTACACATTTTGTTGTTGAATAATTTGGGCGATTGATTCATTTTATTTGATGATCAGTTAATTTATTGCTTGTATGAGTGGGGTATGAATCACAATTTTGGATGATGATTGGAAATCTTTATTTTATTACTGGCTTTGTATACCTACAACTTAATAATACTTTTTGTTTATTGTACTCGTATAAAAGAGTTTCCGGGTCGGGGCTTAATGAGTTTTCCCGTGGAATTAAATATTTCCATAGTTTTCGTTACTGTCGAGTGGTGAAATAAATATTTAAATCAGTCGGGTAATAATTTACCTATCGCTAAAGAATCACTTAAAAGAATCGTCGGTGTATTTAGTGTGGAAGATTACAGTCAGGAGCAAACACATTAAAAATAATAATAAAAAAAGTTGTTTAATTAGCAAGTGTTATTTATTAACTAATTAATGTTTTTTTTCTGTTGTTACAGTGAAACGGGGTGGAGGTATGTGGGGCGGGGGTGCGCAGTGCGTGCACGCCTCGCTGCCGCGTGGTGCGCGCGCGCAGCCCGCCCCCACGCTCAGCGGCGCCATCGCCAGTCGCCGCCCGCCCAGGTACAATAAACTAAACAATACGTTGAGAAAGAATGTGCACCCTTTTGATGAGAGTACGCATCCGTATAAACTATGTGCAGTATGAGTACGCACCATTTAGGATAAGAGTACCTACGCATCGTGTGGAGTATGAATTCGCACTACTTGGGGTAAAATATAATATAACAATGGGTTACATTATGCATGGATTCTTCGCTCCCACTTATGCAAGCGCGGAACCTGTGCCGTTCAGCAGGTCGCTGACATAAGACACCTAGAGATAAGCAAAAATGAAGAGCATGAAAATAGGTAATATGTATTTATCCGAATCGACATCATATTTATTTCTTTACTATATTCACAAAGTATGTGTTTTAACTATAATAGTATGAAAAGTAGCGGAAAGGCAAGTATTTCTCTCACTCTCCGTTGCACGATATTTACCTTACTAATTAAGGCACACGGGAATACTGTTCACAAAACGTTGTAAAGCTAGCTACAGAGCAGGAATATTTCCGTACAGATTTATTTTAGTAGCTTCTTCTACCAAAAGGTTTATGTTTTTTGAGGTTTCTACGCTTATCTTTTACAAGTATATAAAATAACGTTTGAAATGTTTTCTTTTTATTAATGAGGCAATTTTCAAGTTGATAACTGGAACATAATGTCAAAATACTTTGTAATTGTTTGGGAATGGTTCGCAACATTTTGAGACATTTCAAGTATACAAAGTCATTTGCAAAGGTTTCAACGACCGAAAAAGTAAATTGAAAGATGTAAAGAACCCTTCTTCTTCATTGTATAAAAGAAGCGCATTATTTTCCCAAATTCCAGGCCCACACCTCCATCACCGACGCTAGTATCGCAGATCGACTCCTCAGTAGCCTGCCTGTGGCTGCTCACCCCGCTTTCCGCTGGCACAGCCGTGGTGGCAGTCCTGGTGGCAGTCACCACCAACAACTGGCTCCATACTCAAGAGAACATGCTGAACCCGCTCTTCAACGGCACCGGGAAACACGACCTTGTAGCAAAGCATACGGTCTCCGGGCTGTGGAGGATTTGTCACACAGAACGTAAGATTTTTTTGCTTTTTTATTGCCATAGGTAGTAAAGATTTTTTTCGATTTATTTAAACAAATAGGGCGTATCCCTGTTTCCGTAACCGGATTTACTTTAAAACAATGAATTGAATCCTCAAATCAAAGTGACATACTAGAACGAGACCGAAAATCGTTTTACCTATTTAGATTACATGTACATTTAATTAAGAAGGTAAAATATCTTCTCCCATTTCAACGATAAACAAAGAGAAATATCACAGTTAACAAACGTACTTTGTTACAAGTGGATAATTGTAAAACACGACGGACGCAGGAGTAGACAAAAGCCGCAACATAATGAGAAAAATAGACTACAATGTGATGGACAGCCGCTGACGGCAGCGGACTTTGCAAATGGGAGTGGGCCTGGAATTTGGGAAAATAATGCGCTTCTTTTATACAATGAAGAAGAAGGGTTCTTTACATCTTTCAATTTACTTTTTCGGTCGTTGAAACCTTTGCAAATGACTTTGTATACTTGAAATGTCTCAAAATGTTGCGAACCATTCCCAAACAATTACAAAGTATTTTGACATTATGTTCCAGTTATCAACTTGAAAAATTGCCTCATTAATAAAAAGAAAACATTTCAAACGTTATTTTATATACTTGTAAAGATAAGCGTAGAACCTCAAAAAACATAAACCTTTTGGTAGAAGAAGCTACTAAAATAAATCTGTACGGAAATATTCCTGCTCTGTAGCTAGCTTTACAACGTTTTGTGAACAGTATTCCCGTGTGCCTTAATTAGTAAGGTAAATATCGTGCAACGGAGAGTGAGAGAAATACTTGCCTTTCCGCTACTTTTCATACTATTATAGTTAAACACATACTTTGTGAATATAGTAAAGAAATAAATATGATGTCGATTCGGATAAATACATATTACCTATTTTCATGCTCTTCATTTTTGCTTATCTCTAGGTGTCTTATGTCAGCGACCTGCTGAACGGCACAGGTTCCGCGCTTGCATAAGTGGGAGCGAAGAATCCATGCATAATGTAACCCATTGTTATATTATATTTTACCCCAAGTAGTGCGAATTCATACTCCACACGATG
>JARACY010005107.1:0-23378 GCA_029255725.1 Scrobipalpa atriplicella | reverse complement strand
AGCCACACGAAGAAGAGGAAGAATATACAACTACAACCTTCGATAACACAACGGTGACAACTATCCAATGCTGGTCATGAATGAGCCACAACGGGGGTAATTTGCATTTCTCGGTATGCTTAGCAAGTGGATTTCCCTGTATAATCTCCCTTAGTCGGCTTTTACAACACCTGCTGCGGGAAGAAATGAGATGATGCCATTCAGACCCGTCTTGTCACCACCCACCACATTAGAAGACTATAGAAACCTATTTGCAAAAAGCTCATCGCTACGCATTGCGCAAGTCTTATAGGTATTGAACTCTTTGCTTGTCTAGTTGTTTTCATTTGTAGTGTATGATAGAGCCTTATAAAAAAGTGTTGATTACCTATACGGGACAGGGCAAACGGCTCCAGTTCCAGTACCTGCATTCCTTTAGTCCTGGCAACCCTGCGGCGGCGCGGTGGCGGCGCGGCGGCGGCGTGGGAGCGCAATAATTTTACTTTTATCTCAAGCTTTTTACCGCAAAAAGCTCCGGAGCAGGTTGCGTGCGCGCGCGGGGCAGTGCTTGCGCGCCGGCCGCCATCGCACCACGTCCGCGCATGCGCCCGTCGCGTTCTCCTATTCGTCCGTTCAAAAAACGAACCGCCAAATTCGCTCGCGAGTTTTGTGATTTTGTGCCCCAACTGAAGTGTTATTGCGTGTGTGCTGTTCATGTGGAATGAAAATATACATTATAGTGTGAGTGTGTGCGACAAAAAGTTGCTAAACATTGTGGCTGCATTTAAATGAGGGCTGGAGGGCTGCAGCGGATGAAGAGATAAATCTTGGTGCGTTGACCGGGAGCGGTTCGACGCCCGATCGCATTATTTGTGTTATTGCAATAAACGGTAACTATACCCATTAATATCGGCTGCATTTTAGTGGCATGAGTAACGATAAGTACCGGCTAGAGCAGGCTACGTAACCGCTTCAGTCCAGTTGAAGGTAGGTCTTAAGGTAGCCGGTTTCGGGGCTGTTGTGTTACTTTCACCAAGCCCTTACACGGTCAAAAAATAAAGATACTATAAATGAACATAAATCTACAGGTATAAACATAAATCAATGGGTACAAGTAAGCAGTGACTCTACATTCAGATTCACAATCTTTTCCAGATTCCGTAGAGTTTCCAGAAGTTTCAAACCTTATCTTAATAATGATGACCATAAACTCAAATTAACAACCATATTCCTACAGAGAAAGCTTTTTGCATAAAGCTAAGAAAAAGTGATTCAAAATTTCTACGGATGCCTGTGCTCTACAAAACCAGGCACATGCAAGTATAACCTAAAAGTACTGAATATTATGTTCCCTTTGAACCAGAACCAGCTACAGTTTATTGAGCAGGCACAGAGCTTTCTTATTGCACAGTTAAAAGCTGAAAATGGAATCTTCCAGTAATATTGCCAGACTTGATGTTATTGTGAACGAAGTTTATAACTTTACTAATAAAATAAAAGATAGAGTAAGATAGCAACGAAATATCAGAAGGTCCAATCAAATAATATCGCGGCAAGAATAACAATAATCCAGATTTGGCCACCTTAGAGCAACGCGGCCTTCCGTTGCCCACCAATGATCCTTGAATGTCCACTAATATTCTTCAAAAGTAAAGCTAAATTTTAAAAATTTTGGGAACCTTATGTACTTGGTACACAAATTGACGATGTACAGAAATTCAATTTCAAGCAGATTCAATGTATGTATGTACATTGTACCAGTATAATTATTATTTATTAATACTGAAATCATTGACAACGTTGTTCAGAGATTAGCGATATTTCCGGACGCAACTTGGCAACACTGGTCCTCACATCTGGCAACCCCAAAGCGAACTCCTTGCACCAGTAACTGAGACAAGTAATATCAAAGCAGTGCATTCCACACGTGCTCAGGATTAGATCTTGTAAACAAACATACCGGCGGCAGTATAATTTACATTTACTACGAATGCTGCGAGTAATTTATGAGTTGGTGCTGTTGTAGGCCGTAAATTGTAATCTTATTTCCTAACATGGTTTTTCACTCCAAAAACGAAAGTAGTAAAGCATGGTGTTGACCGATGTGACAGGCTGCTGCACCGCAACACAATGGTATCAATTCGTACGCGCACAAATTCACTAAATCTTGATTCAAATGGTCACCTGTCACTATCTATGAACAGAAAGGGTCGGCAACAATGGGGTTAAAAACTGAGAACTAAATGACGCCACTGTTGAGTGTTCCTTTTTCCTGTGATTGGTCAGTAATCTGTCAATATCAATATCAATGTCAGTTTTGTGTCTTCTCATTGGTCTCTTTTGGAACACTCAACAGTGGTGCCATCTGCAATTAGCTTTGCGTTTTTATCCCCATTGTGGTTAATATTTAGTTTAGTCAGTAATATTATTCACGAATCGATAGCATTATCTTTTGATTGCCTGGCATCTTTGGTTTTAACAATTTGTGTCTTTTTCTTCTTCTTTACCCTGATATTAAATGACTCTATCTACCAGAAATGACCTCTTTAACATCGAATGTCACTAATTTATTTTTGTAAGTTTGCTTCTGGTAGTAAGTCTGGATGTCTAGTCTAACTTAAAGGAAGTCGGTAAAAGTCAACTATTAGAGGTAAACTTTTAATAATGATGGCTTCTTGTATCGTTTACACTTCCGCTGATCACACACCTAATAACGTCTATATGATATACAGTCTATAACATTTTTATAGTTTAATTAGCAGTTACAACATACTTTCTACCTCTATTTATAGTAGTTACTGGTATGAAACCTTATTATACTTGTAAAGTATAAAAGTTACTATCAACAGTCAAGATAGCGAGATTATGAGATTGTAGCACTGGTTTTCAGATGGATTCACTCCCTAATCATCGGTATAAAGTACATTTTAGGTAGCTACTTGATTTCAAATTATAGAAGTAGAGAATGTCACTTTTGGAAATGAAAGTAATAATAATAAGTCTGAAGGATTATTATTAGCAAATGATTCAGAAGAAGACGAAGAAGAAGTAGAAGGTAATAAGGAAACCAGTTATAAAGAAGAAGAAAAAGACACAAATTGTTAAAACCAAAGATGCCAGGCAATCAAAAGATAATGCTATCGATTCGTGAATAATATTACTGACTAAACTAAATATTAACCACAATGGGGATAAAAACGCAAAGCTAATTGCAGATGGCACCACTGTTGAGTGTTCCAAAAGAGACCAATGAGAAGACACAAAACTGACATTGATATTGATATTGACAGATTACTGACCAATCACAGGAAAAAGGAACACTCAACAGTGGCGTCATTTAGTTCTCAGTTTTTAACCCCATTGTTGCCGACCCTTTCTGTTCATAGATAGTGACAGGTGACCATTTGAATCAAGATTTAGTGAATTTGTGCGCGTACGAATTGATACCATTGTGTTGCGGTGCAGCAGCCTGTCACATCGGTCAACACCATGCTTTACTACTTTCGTTTTTGGAGTGAAAAACCATGTTAGGAAATAAGATTACAATTTACGGCCTACAACAGCACCAACTCATAAATTACTCGCAGCATTCGTAGTAAATGTAAATTATACTGCCGCCGGTATGTTTGTTTACAAGATCTAATCCTGAGCACGTGTGGAATGCACTGCTTTGATATTACTTGTCTCAGTTACTGGTGCAAGGAGTTCGCTTTGGGGTTGCCAGATGTGAGGACCAGTGTTGCCAAGTTGCGTCCGGAAATATCGCTAATCTCTGAACAACGTTGTCAATGATTTCAGTATTAATAAATAATAATTATACTGGTACAATGTACATACATACATTGAATCTGCTTGAAATTGAATTTCTGTACATCGTCAATTTGTGTACCAAGTACATAAGGTTCCCAAAATTTTTAAAATTTAGCTTTACTTTTGAAGAATATTAGTGGACATTCAAGGATCATTGGTGGGCAACGGAAGGCCGCGTTGCTCTAAGGTGGCCAAATCTGGATTATTGTTATTCTTGCCGCGATATTATTTGATTGGACCTTCTGATATTTCGTTGCTATCTTACTCTATCTTTTATTTTATTAGTAAAGTTATAAACTTCGTTCACAATAACATCAAGTCTGGCAATATTACTGGAAGATTCCATTTTCAGCTTTTAACTGTGCAATAAGAAAGCTCTGTGCCTGCTCAATAAACTGTAGCTGGTTCTGGTTCAAAGGGAACATAATATTCAGTACTTTTAGGTTATACTTGCATGTGCCTGGTTTTGTAGAGCACAGGCATCCGTAGAAATTTTGAATCACTTTTTCTTAGCTTTATGCAAAAAGCTTTCTCTGTAGGAATATGGTTGTTAATTTGAGTTTATGGTCATCATTATTAAGATAAGGTTTGAAACTTCTGGAAACTCTACGGAATCTGGAAAAGATTGTGAATCTGAATGTAGAGTCACTGCTTACTTGTACCCATTGATTTATGTTTATACCTGTAGATTTATGTTCATTTATAGTATCTTTATTTTTTGACCGTGTAAGGGCTTGGTGAAAGTAACACAACAGCCCCGAAACCGGCTACCTTAAGACCTACCTTCAACTGGACTGAAGCGGTTACGTAGCCTGCTCTAGCCGGTACTTATCGTTACTCATGCCACTAAAATGCAGCCGATATTAATGGGTATAGTTACCGTTTATTGCAATAACACAAATAATGCGATCGGGCGTCGAACCGCTCCCGGTCAACGCACCAAGATTTATCTCTTCATCCGCTGCAGCCCTCCAGCCCTCATTTAAATGCAGCCACAATGTTTAGCAACTTTTTGTCGCACACACTCACACTATAATGTATATTTTCATTCCACATGAACAGCACACACGCAAACACTTCAGTTGGGGCACAAAATCACAAAACTCGCGAGCGAATTTGGCGGTTCGTTTTTTGAACGGACGAATAGGAGAACGCGACGGGCGCATGCGCGGACGTGGTGCGATGGCGGCCGGCGCGCAAGCACTGCCCCGCGCGCGCACGCAACCTGCTCCGGAGCTTTTTGCGGTAAAAAGCTTGAGATAAAAGTAAAATTATTGCGCTCCCACGCCGCCGCCGCGCCGCCACCGCGCCGCCGCAGGGTTGCCAGGACTAAAGGAATGCAGGTACTGGAACTGGAGCCGTTTGCCCTGTCCCGTATAGGTAATCAACACTTTTTTATAAGGCTCTATCATACACTACAAATGAAAACAACTAGACAAGCAAAGAGTTCAATACCTATAAGACTTGCGCAATGCGTAGCGATGAGCTTTTTGCAAATAGGTTTCTATAGTCTTCTAATGTGGTGGGTGGTGACAAGACGGGTCTGAATGGCATCATCTCATTTCTTCCCGCAGCAGGTGTTGTAAAAGCCGACTAAGGGAGATTATACAGGGAAATCCACTTGCTAAGCATACCGAGAAATGCAAATTACCCCCGTTGTGGCTCATTCATGACCAGCATTGGATAGTTGTCACCGTTGTGTTATCGAAGGTTGTAGTTGTATATTCTTCCTCTTCTTCGTGTGGATGAGTAACATTTTCAATCATTTTGGTCCAGAATTGAGCCACGGCTATAGCTTTAGGGCTCGCTTCAAGTAGGTCCTCAAATGAGCATGAGCAAAAGAGATGATCAATTGTTTGTAGTTGTAGATGAAAATATCATTATCATTATTTAAATTACCGGACTTTCCAATTCATCAGTCTGGCAGCCCTGCTCCACCGATTTTCGAGCGCAGGCGCCGCTCTAGCTTCTGATTCCTCACATTATAGTAATTTTATTCTTCACCCCATTAGTCCAAATGGATTATGTAATAATTATGATTAACGACCGGCCATCTTGTTTTGGATGCCCATTCGTTTCATTAAGTATACAGAAATTGGTTTGTCATTACGTTTTGTTACTTCCGACAACCGTTTCGTTATTTTATCTCGTTAATGGATCAATTTTTTTTGGTTCATTTAGTTTTTTTTTTATCGTTTTAATATTTATTCGTAGACGCAAGGTTTTCTTTTCTATGTTTACTCTAGTCTTTGTTAGCTAAAAGCACAGATAAGATCTAGATCCAGCTAAAAGTAGATGATGATAGGTCCATCCTGATGATTTAATGACTTAAACTGCATCCTCGAGCCCCTTTATTAATGACTGAAAGACTTCTATAGGTAACTATATGTATCCTGAAAGACAAGCAGTTGATGAAGTAAATGTTCTTTTTTTAACGCTCCTAGTCCAGCATGGAAGATATAACAGAAGTGTTCCAGACACAACATAGAAGACAGAAGTGTAGTTTGAAATACAGTTTGAAATTTTGACGTGATGTCGTTCCATTTCGCCCCAAGCTTTTAGCTTGAGAAGAGATGGTTGACTGAACACAATTTTATTCTTGAGATTCTTATCGAAAGGAAATGGAAACCAATAATAATACCGTTGCGGTTTCGCTCGCTGTGGGAATTTTAGATATACCTAGCATTGCAAATTTATCACAGTTTTAAACATTAGCTATAAATGCACTTTGACATCTCTTCTCTACATTCGTGGTCTTGTTGTATCTGTACTACTCAAGGGTTCTAAGTAGGTACTCTACACTCAAAGTTGTTACTTTAAATTCCGATAGGTAAGTTTATTTATTACGCTGATATATTTGATTGTTTGGATAGAACAAACATTTACTTTTAAATGATCCAAATGCCGATTCTTGTACGTAATATTATCTAATCATTCAACACCTTTCTCTACCAATTTATGAATACACACGCTGACTGGGAACGAGATGGGAATGAGTCAATAAAATAAATAGGAATTGTGACAAATTGGAGGTCATTTTAGAAAGGATTGATTGAGAATGCGGAACCCTCGTATACTGCTTACATCCCCTATAAATACGCCTAAGCTTTGGGATTTTTAACTGGCTTTTGCAATATTCCCGGTAAATGAAAGCACAGAACCATCTAAATTGGTAGCATAAGCTGGCGACATTCATAACGCTACTTTTACGAGGACTATGCTCACTCATTAATTCACGAATTGGCGGTTAATTGGCGCTAAATAGTCGTAAAACCATCAGACCGGCTCATCGCACCAGATCTGAAGTCTTGTACAGGCAGAAGCACAACAAGATTCCCGTCGGATCATTAAAAATTTCAGTGTCGTTTAACTGCTTCCGTGATGTAGTTGTCTGAGCCATGGACTCCCCGGGAATATCCTATCCACGATATCCACGGACGGATATCCACGAAGTTGATCTTATTTGTCAATTTATCAGTTTGTCAGATCTTCCCAAGTATGGTTAGGACTATGCAGACTGAATCACCTGATTATCTGGAAGAAAAAAAAACCAGACAATAAGCCATCGGTCCCGGTTGCTGTCATTGATAGTAGTCGTTACACAAACCATGTTAGAGGCCTATTAGCTGTGCTTTTAGGCGGTTTAAAAACTCCGACACCAGGGCTCATCGGGTCGTTGTTTGACTCGAATACTCACTCGCTGAGAAGAAGAACCTAAGTTTAATGAATTGCTGCTGACTATACCAGACAGAAGACACTACAGACAGGTTTGATGCGAATGGCACAGCAATCATAGACGTATCCGGAATTGAGATTACTAGTATAACGCTGGAATATTATTGTGTCGCATCGCAAGAGAGAAAGCTTATGATTTCGTGAAGATTCGAGACATGGTAAAAATATGTCCTCTAATAATCTATATCCCCTTGGAAAGCTGCCTTATTCTTATGGCCTAGGGATATATTTTTGTGTTCGTTTTTGGCCCTCTTCTTCCTTACTCTAATAGAGTGAAGAGATATTTAAGTTCTTGACAGACAAAATACATCTAGCTCCTAAGCTCCTTTTACCTTCACACAAACATACAGGATTCAAAAAATATTTATATTATTTCTGGACATTCCTCAAAATTCCCTACCATTGCAATTACCCGCGACATATAATCACATGTCCACGATTGCAATGCAACTTTGAAACCGCTTTGCATTTTATGGTGGAGCTTTCTATTTTAATTAGACCACCAAAGAGCTGGCATTTCTGTTTAATATCTCGCGTCGCTTGCGCATCGTGACCGCTAATAAAACCGGTGACAGGACCACCCTTAAATTGCGGAACCAAATTGTGGAACTATCAATTTTACCCAGCTTCCTTCTACATCATCTGCAAATAAGCTCAACCGCTGATAACTATAAATGATGAGAAATACTATTGCGAATTTTGTTATATCTTAAAAACTACTGTCTAACCAGAAATTCCAAAACGCAACACTAGTTCATCGGATCATTGGTCAAAAGAAGAATTTGATTAATTTACATCATCATTATCATCAACGTCGTATTCTTCATTGCTGAAGGTCGTGTCCGTCTTGAGAGTCTTTTGTGGCTTTATTCATAAGGTATTTCCATTCCTTTCTGTCCTCGGCTTTCCTTATAGATGTTGTGATTTGGATACCAGTGAGCTTGGTGACCTAATCCGTTCATCAGGTTGATTAATTTACAACCAACGAAAAGTCCAATTTGATTTATTTTCCAAAGAGCGATAACCGTTCTAAAACTCAATGCAATAACCTCACTTCATGAAACATTTGCTGCCGGTTCGGTTACAGAACCAACATAACTTATTTAAGTTTAGTCCTGTCACTTTCAATCTTGAGCGAACAGAAAAGGATGGCAGTACAGATGGACTTATTATAAACCTGTCACATAGATCGAATGCACGAAACGAAACGCCATTTAGTCGGGACCCTTTCACATCACAACTTAATTTGACTTATTTTGAGCGTTATACGTCAGTTTGGCACAATTATAATCAGCTGTTTTGTTGCTGTCTCTATTTTGTTCAAATTTCAGAAAGGACTAAACTTAAATTAGTTAAGTTGAAACTGTTTACGAATCGAGGCCAATTGACAAATCTGTCATAACTTTAAACTTGTCCTTGCATAAGGTGGGTTTGATCCACCTGGTTCCACCGACCTGACCGACCAAACTCTGTGGCATGGCAGAGCCATTATTCTTCGCTCAACACCTGTCTCTGTTATCTCCGGGTCGGTGAGGTAACCCAACCTCTACTCGTAGATAGTGCTGCAAACTCTGTTTAATTCATAGGAATCTTGGGTATAAACACTGAGCTAATGTATGGAGCAGACATCATCCAAGCACTTCATGTCCCATTTTATATGCGCGCATGCACTCATATTCATACTAGTGGTCTGACTCGATTGTTTTATTAAAAAAGCGTTAAAAAGTTAGAAACATGTCGCACTGGGTATTAATTATTAATATAAAAAGAATAAGTTTTCATAAGTAATTACGTCAATGTAAACCCTTTAAACTTAAATACAGACGAAGTTCGTGCGGACGCCTTATTGAATTTTGGGGACATGTCGTATGTTCGTGATGGCTGTTCCATATATAGGTACGCTAGTATAATAGTAGTTCAGTGGGCATAACATTATGATCTATGTTTTATTTTAATTATTTATTTCGGTAATTTTATAAAAATGCCTAATTAATATTCATAAGAAAACTAATCCAATCTACGTTCTTGGATGGTCCATCCTAATCCAAAATTACAACTGAGCATTTTCATCAGTGGTTCAATAAAAAATGCTGCAAACTTTTTTTTTATCCTTGGAATCCTTCGCATATATTTTTTTTATGTTTTTCGAACACGATCATTCCTCTTGTCATGTCGGGTTTGCAACACAGCTGTCGGGTTGCGTTTGCGCACGTCTGGAACAACATAATACAGCCAGCGCGTGTCGGGTTACCACAGGCGCCGCGAATGCACCACAAGTCGTACTATACTTAGGCCCGTATTTATAATCAGCTCTCAAGAGTGACAGCGAGTTTGAGTTCGTATCAGAAATGTCATTTCAGTACAAAACGATCTGTCAAATCCATACTTAATATTGCTCTCAATCTTGAGAGCGCTTTATAAATACGAGCCTTGGCTCTAGAATATGTTATTCCAAATAAATCATCACTAGAACTTATCCTTGAAAGATCTAACTATTTTATGCTTCAGCAAGTTTCATAATATTATGAATTAAAGGTTTACGGTCTGTTTACTTTGGGCTTATCTTTGGTTTCACGTATACCTAACGTCACATTCGAATTTATCAGCGAAATAGTTTTATATATTTTAGGTAGTTTTGTATCTTTTAGTACTTATTAAACTAATCTTTGAAGCTTAAAATACACGTGTACCATTAGTATAATTACATCAATATCTAAAAAAAATATAAACATTAATTTCGGAATCTTGAGAAACGTTTCTACTTAAATTACTACTTGCAGAGTATAATTATGTATATTAATACAATTTAATTAAACACACTATTAGATAATTAATGATTTTCATATCGAAGTATATTTTTTTCCGCGCGGCAAGAGTAAAATCAATTAATTTTGGGTGGAATTTGAATTTATTAGCGTGTGATAATTAAATGCCGTACCTACGTCAGTTAGTGCGATACAAGTTATGTGTATGTGTCGCAGTAAGATAGATCTAGCCGTGATATGATTATATCCCTAGGGATATAATAGCGAATCATTACTAATATATATCCTATATAATTATGATACGGTTTAGTTTAGTCAAGTTTAGTGATATTAGGTTAGGTTAGCTTAGATTAGGTTAGGTTATGTTATTTACTAGATAAATAATAGTAATTTTTCATTTCTCATACTCGGAAAGTAGTGTTGTTTTGATCTGACTATTGGGTGGAAGATGCTGCTTTCCTTTCACAGGGAAGGAATAACTCATACAAATTTCATCCCCACCCTAGGGCGGGAATGAACTTTAAAAATAGAACTGCTTGAATTGCTGTCAGCTGTGAAGACTTTTTTTCATATTAAAAAAAAAAACTTTATGAAATGTCGTGACTTTTTAACCAGCTAGTGTCACTGGCCAGTGTGAATTTAGCGCAAACTTGCGATGCGAGTGAGTGCCGCGACAAAATTAAAAAGTATAAAAATACGCCCCACTTCGCCTCAGCCGACAACTTCCAAGTGTCCGCAATGGAATCCATCGTCTGATGAAATGCCGCCAGTGTCTCCTACTTTTACAGAGAATATCCATGGATATTCTCAGCAGAACATTTCCAACAACATAAATATTCCCAACAAAAATGTTACTTTTAATTTCAATAATTGTACCAATATGACTATTAATTTTAAATAGGTACCTACTTTATTAACAATAAATACTTAGTTTGTATTAACAACTAGTTTTATTTTCCTCATATTCTAAATGAAAAGTAGAGTCATTGCCACGGGTAGAAGAATCAATTCCTCTCGGACTATAGTCTATTCTCTTCCACCCTAGTCTATGAATCTACTATAGTTATATTCCTAGGGATATAATTATGTAATGGCATATGATTTTCGCCATACGAATAAATAAATTAATGGACTCCATACTAGACTCAGTTTTATTTGAGGTTTCATTTAATTGCTCTACTCTATATAATAAACTCCATAATCTTTGATTGAGATAAAAGTCACTGCTGTCAAATACTTTTTGCAAAAAATTGCTTTTTTGTACACTATTTTCACTTGCTCTTGTGTTTATAAGTTTGTTATACTCACAAATCATAATGCCAAAAGTTGCGCGCAACATACGCGATCACCCAATGGCCAGGAAGATTCAAGCTTGGACCAGGAATGTTCAGCAAATCGCCGACCGCCCCTTGGTGCTCAGACTCCGATACATGGACATCATCACAGCCATAGCGGTCCTCTTCGGCGCTGGCAATTACATTTTCCTTATGGCGGAGGACCGAGCTGATTTCGTCAAAGTCCTGAAACTTGATTTCTACTGGGAGTCGGCGTACGGAATCATAATAATGTACTTCATCGTCAACATATTCGGGAACTTTTACATGAACAGCAAGAGTTACTTCCTTCTGCGCAAACATCAGACCAGGCCGTCGGAGTACTGGTTCCCGGAAACGAAATGGCAGGTTTTGAGGAATTGTATGAGCATGGCACACAAGAGGCACAGTGTGCTGATCTTCTTTCACTCATCAATGCTAGCTGCCTTCATTTGTATTTGCACGTATTGGTACCTGACTGTGAAGGTGGAAAACTTCAGTGTAGGCAACGAGCTTCTAAGATACATCTTCAAGGAGCATTATTACTACGATTCCTTTGTCTCTTATCCTGAAAGGAACACAGAGCCTTATGTAATACGGTTTTGTGGCACTGTCTTTATTCTCATTATGGCTACTATTATGACGTGTTCAAAAATGTACTTCGTAATCATAGATGAGAAGTTTTCCGGCGATTGTTTGAAGAGCTATATCAATTTTTTTTTCGGTACGAAATGGTGGTGGGCAATTCTTTGTCCCTTTGCCGTAAGCCCCGAACCTAAAACAGAGAATTTGAAGGACTGATCTTGCTGATAAGATTGATGGTTTAGTATCTAACTAGGTAACTTTGTTTAGCTGCGTTAGTTTGTAGTGTTTCTGTGCTAAATATTTCGAGTTCCGTGTTAATTATTATGTACAAAATAAATTGTTGGTTATTTGACTGGATCAATTTCATTTAAGTATTATATGGGGTAGCTCTCAAGAGTGTCAGCGAGTTTGAGTTCGTATCAGAAATGTCATTCCAGTACAAAATTACCTGTCAAATCCGCACTCAATATTGCTCTCAATCTTGAGATCGCTTTATAAATACGAGCCTAAAATAACGTGACATGCCAAAATCTGCTTATTTTGAGGTCGTTGACGCTCTACCTACCCTGCAAGGGATCTACATCCAGGCATAGCTACACGTATGTACGATGAGCTTGGCATGTAAATGCTCGGCTCAGGCGCAGGCTCGTAAATCTCTAGCCCTAACTCTAACCGCTTGTAGCACTCATCAATTGCCCAAGCCGCTGTGTAATACAAGGAAACGGGAAGTAGGTATGGCTGCTTTACTGTTTAATTAGATTGGATAAGTGCCGGCTGCGCAGACCTTACAATGTTCCTCGGTGGGTTCGGCGGTTCTCAATCTCAACATAAAGAACTTTACTAACTTTTGTCGTGCTTCTGTCCCAAAGTTTTAACTCCTGACTGCATTTTTCGTTGAATTGCAGTAAAATGAAACCACATTTTTCCACTTTTAATGTTTTTAAAACCTGACTTCAGCGCGTGAGGGATACGGAACGGAGTACCTATGTTAGAGCTCTGCAGTGCAGATCTGCCAAACAATGTATTGTATCGTGCTCTGTTGTGATGTGATGTATTGTCATGCAATTCATGTCATCAAGTTCCTCTAGTCACTTTAACAATACCTATATACTCCTGGGAAGATTAGCAGATACATTCTGTACATGCTTCATAGAAGAAGAATTAATGAATATTCAAATGTGAAACAAACTCAGACAGAAGGCTCCCAAATTATTCGGTTTTCGTCGCCCCATTTTGAGAACCTCTGGCCCACAACGATGTAGCACATAGCCAGTCTTTAAGCTAAGCATTTAATCATTGCTGGCTTGTTCCTAACATTCTGTGTATGGATTTTCGAGCTCAGCTGGAGTCTTCCGGGATACTACCATGATTCAAAGCGCTGCTGATCAATAATCGAACTATTGGCTGGCAGTGAAGCGAGGTTTATTGGTTTGTCTGGCGCAGGCTGAATTTCAACGGTCTCTTTTGACCGTTTTCGCCATTTTTCACATTTTTGGTGACCAATTTAGATACCTTTGGTTTTTTTTTTTTTTTTTTATTCTCGGTTTATCTTCGTCATGGCGAAGGCAGACTGTCGAGTGATCTTCTCGTGTGAGTAACAGTAACACTGCATACTTACAATACAACCCAAGTTTGAAGCTCCTAATCGCACGCTTAAGCAACATAGAAGGTTATGAAGACAGGGTTGATTTTTGTAATAAGGCTCTACCATGAAGCGTCGGTAGAAGGCGACCATATTAAAATACCCAGCAATTTTTATTATTTTATTACCACACTGCTCTTTTTAGCAAAAATGCCGGCAGATAAAACTGCTCAAACCCTAGTGAAATAAATTCTTGAAAAATTCCTCAAGATCATAAAAATCAATGATCTTAAATTCCACGCAGTTACCTCGTCCATTCTCATTTAAATTTGTCAATTTACAACCAAATTCACACCCAGTTACCTCACGATTAGGTCATCACATCACATCGCGCAAAAAAATATGAATATTGCTTTTTTTGCGACGTTACATTATTTGAATTTGGAATGAGCTGCTATTGGCCGGTAGAGGTTTGAAAGGCGTGGTAAAGGCGTGTGCGCACCGCCTTATTCTTTGTTCCCGTAATTACCTGTCCTATTGTCATTTGAATTTTGGCCAACGGCTCCTTAACAAAGGCAAGCGATACTTTTATGTGGAGCAGTAACAATGAGTGTTATGTTTACATCATCGGTCATTATTTTTTTTTATTTTAGGTACTTACCACTAAAGTTTGTCTTCAATTCCAATGATATTCAAGATAAGATAGAAGAGTCATGATCATGAAAGCTACATATTGAAGTGAAGATATAAGAGCTAAAAATGAATTTGGTTTGATACAACGTAACTTCTGTAGAAACTCTACATTGCTTCATACCTTTCCATCATCCACGCCATCCGACTGATGACATATTGAACCATTACTACCTTAAATACCATCGTATAATTCAATAACCTGATCTGATATAAACCACCACAAACTTCCAATGTTATTGGTCAGTACGAATATCAACCTTAATTCCAAGCCAGAGAGTGCCTAAAACAAGTCTGAAAAGAATCACCTAGCATGGTAACGGTTTACACTCTTTCGGGTAAAAAACGTTACACTTAGGCCCGTATTTATAATCAGCTCTTGAGACTGACAGTGAGTTTGAGTTCGTATCAGAAATGTCATTTCAGTACAAACGACCTGTAAAATCCACACTTAATATCGCTCTTAAACTGGAGATCGCTTTATAAATACGAGCCTTACACTTTAGGCACAAAAGTAAACTTTATCAAACTAGCTTTTCGATGAGTTTTCCCGTGGAAGTAAAGGTTTTCCCCCGGTGTAAAGTAGCCTTTGTCCGTCTCCAAGTTACCATCTATGGTCCTGCCAAATTTATTCAAAGTCGGTTCAGCCGTTTAGGCGTGAAAAACATACAAACAGACAGACAGAGTTACTTTCGCATATTATTAGTATTGAGTACCCACAGAGCGCCTGAGAAAAACTGTTAAGCAAATATGAACTCTGCTTCCTCCGTGACTCGTGAAGATAAATTTATTTACATCACGCGAACATTAGAAGCCGTATTTTAATCAGACGATTAAAGAAATGCTGGTTATAAGTGGTGTCGTTAGTTGAGACATTTTGTAATTTAAATCTATGAGCGTGGTAATTCCTGTCTTCTTGCGGATTATGCCACAGCTTACACAGCAATTATAAACTAATTTGATAGTCTTAATAGTATAAGGATACAGATAATTAGGAAGAGAGGTAGGTATGTAATCTGATGTGTGTACCTCATGTACTGAGCATAGAGATCTATAATGAAGACCCGTCTTCCAGATTTCTGACAAACTTTGAGGGACGTATTTATAAAGCGATCTCAAGATTGAGAGCAATATTAGGTGTGGATTTGACAGATCGTTTTGTACTGAAATGACATTTCTGATACAAACTCAAACTCGCTGTCACTCTTGAGAGCTGATTATAAATACGGGCCTAGGTATTTTTGATATGGTTCTGCATTTGTTAATGACAGAAACAGGCTTTTAGAGAAACAGCTGATGCAAGTTTTCCAGCCTAGCATATGCTATCATCAAAGAATATATAGATAAATAGAACGACCATTCTTACTTTATGCTTTATACAATGTGGTAAAAGAGCATCAAACTACGGTCTTCAACTGAGTTCATTATCAATAAGAATAGAATAGAAAAATCTTTATTTGTCACCATTTTATAGGGCAAAACTTAAACTTAAGCCTTATAATTTATACAATTTAAACTTAACCTAGGACAAAAAGGTCTCAGCTCAGCTTAAGTTGGTACTCTTTCATATAAGAAGCCACATCCTGACATTTCTGACCCTGGCACTAAAGCCTCATAACTGCCTCTGTGGTCTAGTGGTCTAAGCCGTGGGCTTACAATCCGAAGGTCCTGGGTTCGATTCCCAGGGGGGTACAAAGTTGATATTTGTCAATTTATCACTTTGTGAGGTTTTCCCCAGTTTGGTTAGGACATTGCAGGTCTGAATCACCTGATTGTCCGAAAAGAAAAAGGATTCCGTGCTTCGGAGGGCACGTTAAGCCGTCGGTCCCGGTCGCTGTCTTTGATAGTGGTCGTTACTGAAACCATGTAAGAGGCCTATAGCTGTGCTACTAGGCGGTTTGAAAACTCTGACACCAGGGTTTATCGGGTCGTTTTTCGACTCGAAAATCCACTCGCTAAGAAGAAGAAGACTAAAGCCTCTGATTATTGTACAAACTAAAGCATAAAGCCGTGAGAATTCGGCGCACGCACACTGGCTTCCTACCGGCGGCGGCTAATTGCGAACCGCTGCAAACGTTTCCAGTTATTTTTCTTGCTTACTTATAACTGCTTTCTCACGAGAGACGTAATTGCTTCTGCCTACCCCGCTTCATGCACGGTGGTCGCAAATTTGTTAAATATTTTCTAACTATTTAAGGCTCGTATTTATAAAGCAATCTCAAGATTGAGAGCAATATTGTATGGTTTTGACAGACCGTTTTGTACTGAAATGACATTTCTGATACGTACTCAAACTCGCTGTCACTCTTGAGAGCTGATTATAAATACGGGCCTAAGATTTAGAACTTAAGTTTCTCTTTGAAAGTTTCGAGCAAAGTAAAGTTTAGATTCTTGTTAATTCCGTTGTTCTTTGGGTCAACGGACCAGTCAGTGTATGGTTTATAGTCATTTTAATGATGCATTCAAACATATTGATATGAATGTAACTGAAGATCGTGCGATGCATTCAAACATATTTTCATCGCATACGATCAAAGCGCATGGCCCTAGATCACGCGGCAGTCCTAAAAAGCGCTGGTAGACGTCGTAAAAGTGGATATGGATAAGAGAACGATATCACACCAGCGGATGCCGAAAACCGAGGCAAAGTGGAGCAAAAAAAAAGTAAGGATGAGACGCAAAATCGTGAAGCGTTCCACATTTTTCTTTTTTGGGTTGGAATGGGATCTACCTCCTAGTGGTCCACCCCGGCAACGGCAACACAGGCTTGCCTGTGAATAAGTCCGACTGAATGATCCCAACAAAGCGGTGGTAGGCTCCGCAAGGGGCCACCTGGCTCGCGACCACCCTCTCACCGGAGTCCGGCGCCAAACAGCTTGCTGTGTTCCGTCGGTGCGTGAGACCACTAGTGCCTTAACAGGCGTCTTCTGAGTTAGCTCGCTGACCTTTGTGTCTAGAGTCAAGAGCTAACCCATTCCAAGTATAAAAAAAACTACTGACTGCGAATGATTGGATGGCAATTGGACGGCGCCTGCGCAACCCACGTTATTTGATTATGTCTATTTATTCACTGCACACAGAATCATCTAGAAACAGAAAATTAAACCATGCGAAAATATCAATTAATTCTTGATTCATTAGAAAAGACAAAGCCAAGAATTGATCAAATATCTAACGTTACTTAAATAAGTTATAGCTTCAGTTCTCGGTTAGCTACTAAGGAATAGACAAAGACTTATTAAAACAAGTTATTCAATACAACAGTTAGGCCGTAGTACTATTATATAAGGTCTTTTTAAATTAAGTACAAATATTTTAAGGGTGGATTTTTATCATCAAACTGAACAACTTTCCCCAAGGAACATAGGTCGAAATATGAAAAAAAAATGGCCCTCCCATACAAATTGACTCGCCGCTGACACCATTTGTATGGGAGGGCCAATATTTTTTTTGTGCTTAAATGTAAAAGACCTTATATATTCTGTGGTTAGGCTATAAACAACCCCTGTCTTAGTTGATGTAGAGTCTTTCAGTGGACTGAAGTGAAATATAACCGTATTGACAACGCATTTTATGATCAAATGTTTAACAAAATCATTAATCAAGATATACTTCCATGTTCGACTGGAAGTTTAACAGTCCAGCATGATAGGTTTAAGAGTTAGAATTCTAAGGCCCGTATTTATAATCAGCTCTCAAGAGTGACAGCGAGTTTGAGTTTGAAATAGAAATGTCATTTCAGTACAAAACGGCCTGTCAAATCTACACTTAATATCGCTCTCAAACTTGAGATCGCTTTATAAATACGAGCCTTACTGTACGTAGAAAACACCTTTTCTACAGGGTGAAATTGAAATCATTCGACAAACTTTGAGGGTGAGTTCAAGCCATGGAACTGAAACAACTTTCCCCATAGAACATAAGACGTCAGACTTTAAAAAAAAACTACCTCCCATACAAACGGCCCCGTCAGGTGACTGACTTCACTATGAAAGACCACTTTTTTTTTTCGTATGATGGCCTATGTTCCATAGGGAAAGTTGTTCAGTTTCATGGCCTGAACTCACCCTCAAAATTTTTCGAATGATTTCAATTTCACGCGGTAGTACTCAAAATGTATCAGATCAGATCATGTGGCAAAAGCATAATTTACACGATGTTGACGCGCTGTCGACCATCCAAGGGTTATATACGCGTGATCCATATTTCTAGCACAAGAAATCAAAATAAGTATATTGCTATCGATTCGTGAAGGGCATGACTTAACTAAATCTTAACCAAAATTGTTGCCATCCCTTTATTTTCCCTCTCCGGATACAAAGAGAGGTGACCATTTTAAGATTTAGTGATTTTGTTTGTCATAATATAAGACCTTGTATAGGTACTTATTAATTTTAGAGACAGACATTCAGTTTCCTTCGCTGAGTAGGACAGACAGGCTGACAAACGATTCCGACATGCTATTATAATAGTTTAATACTAACTAATCACATCGACAACAAGGCTTGACAACTGATTGATGAGGCTTCGCAAGAATTAGCATAAACAAGGCCAACCTAAGAAGAAACTACCCGTGTGGCGCTAGGTCAGGATAGCACCGCCTCTTCTCTTCTCGCTGTTGGAACAAGCAGAATAAAAGATGAAACAAATGAATATGCAGGAGATTTTTCTGTGAATATTCCCATCATACCGGGCATCAGGTGTGGAATCGAGAGAGGACTGGCATTTACTTACTTAGACCCGTATTTATAATCAGCTCTCAAGAGTGACAGCGAGTTTGAGTTTGAATCAGAAATATCATTTCAGTACAAAACGGCCTGTCAAATCCACACTTAATATCGCTCTCAAACTTAGGATCGCTTTATAATACGAGCCTTACTTACTACTCGGTTACTGCATACTCCACCGACAAGAGCAGAGCTCCGAAAAACAGGAAAGTGGTTGCTCGTCAGTCAAACGAAAAGTTTCACAAAAAAAGACTGGTAGGGAAAGAAATAAAAATGTTTCCTCATACAAATGACCACACTACCTACCGACCGTAACTTCAAATCCAATGTTTTACAATGAAAATCGTTGCTTTATGCATCATAGCAGAATACTTACTTACCGGTTTTCATACTACAATTTAGTGTAGTTCCCAGAAGTGACGAGTGTATGCGCCTGCGCATCATACGCCGCCGCCGACCTAAGCAGACGGGGAGATACGTGCCTGATGGAGAAAAACGTGGTTTCTCGGTAAAGACGTAATTCCCACTAACCTTTTAATAGCTAACAATGTTCTCTACATAAGTTTTATTTCCTTTTAAATATCACGTGTTTCACTGTGCCATTTGTTTACACAATACAGAACAAATCTTAAAGAACACTCACGCATTCAAATTCGTAATTTAAATATCTAACTTATCTATCCAAAATTAGCTCTACATGCTGCTGCTCATACCGCTGTTTTTATATCCCTTCCCATTCTCAAAGGAAAGACGTCAAACCACAAAGAAATCTAAGGGTCGTATTTATAATCAGCTCTCAAGAGTGACAGCGAGTTTCAGTTCGTATCAGAAATGTCATTCCAGTTCAAAATTACCTGTCAAATCCACACTCAATATTGCTCTCAATCTTGAGATCGCTTTATAAATACGAGCCTTAATTTATAAATATCGGACGTAGGAAAATTTGCTGACCAAACTTACTAAACAACTTACCCCAAGGTATATAGGTCAAACATGAAAAAAACTGGTCCTTCCATACACAATTGGCTACTTTCCAACTAGTCAAATCAGCAACTTTTTATGAAATGTCAAAAACGCTTTTTTGTATGAAAATAGTAAATTATGACGTCACATTTTAGTAAATATTGACTAATCAAATCAATAACTTATATACTTTTAATTCGATTATTAAAATCTAAATGTGCATTTTTTTTATGATGAATGAAATCCACAATATTTTTAGCCATCAGTTTTAAGTATAAACGTTTTGAATTTTTATTTGTTACGAAATTTTTCTTTTTCACATTCATGATCCAACCTACATTTGTATGTCACATAAAGTTCAGTCCATTACAATATTCTAAATTCAAACATAAATAGTTATTCTAATTCCAAACGACCTTCTTTTCTTCTTCCTCGAACCCCTGATTGAGCCCCTTAAATCGCTTGGTAAGGAATTGCCAGCCCCATAAATAAATGACCGTAAAGGCTATTAATGGCAGATTTAAAGAGCCAGTTAATTGGTGGTAGCCGTAACTCGTGAGCACTGTAGAGTCTAGAGTACCTATAGGGTCGTGCCTAAGATCTTAATATTTTTTCTTTATTATTTATTATTTATTTAAGAGCCTTGTGGTGTCCCACACTGAGCATATAATCACTATTGTGTCCCACTGCAGGGCAAAGGCCTCTCTTCTCTCCCTTCCTTTCATTTTTCACGATCTAGTGCCAGTTCTCGCCATTCGGTCAAGAATGCGTCTAGTTTATCGTATTCTAGTTTTTTTCTTAACTTTTTTAAACTCCTTCTTCAGAAAAAGGTTTCTATCTCAGGATTTGTTCATTTCTTTAAATATTTTCAGGTCCGGATTTGTGGATTCAAAAAAATACGGACCACGGACTAAGTATTCTGTTGTGCTACAGTAACTAATGGCCCCAGTTACTGGTCTTTGATGGCGGCCAAAATCGTAATCATATCAAAAGCCCAAAAAGCAGTTAAAGAATCTGTCATGAAGATTTTTTGATTCGTTATGCTACTTCACGACCCACATGATACAAGAAGAAGGCCATTTTGCAACAATAGCACCCTCTGTCGACAGCCCTACGCAATCCAATAAGGAGGCACTTTCTATAACTATCCTTCAATACAATCGCCTCTATTTACCTGAGTAATGGCTGCGATGCGATTTAGACAAGGTCTCAAATGCCGCGCCCGCCCATTGCTTATGGAACCCTGTCACAATAACTTGCGCGTGCGCAGCGCAGCGTAAGAAATAGGCTCATTGGATCCTTTACCCTGAGCTTACCTTTCAGTACACCTTCGGAATATTTTCCCTAAATTTAGGGGATTTTTCAGAACCCTGGAGATTAGAAGCCACAATAATTAAAATAGGGTAAAAATATTTAAAATAGCTTGTAAAAAGATTTCATCATGTTTTTAGAAAATAATAAAATGCCTGTGTTTTTAACGAATTTCTAGAAAAAAAAAGGTAAACCGGTATGTTTTAATGATAGTGGTCTTTTTAGGAAAGTTTTACGAGCAGACAGGGAAAATCGAAATTTAAGGATGGCAACACCACCTTTCGCCTCGAAAGGCATTTTCTAAGTTAACGATATCGAAGTGAGTCGTGAGGTTTATCTCGGGTAATTATTTAAAAACAAGGATTTATTGTTATGCTTCCAATTAAGGTAAAATATTGAGTGTGCTTCGGCCTTTTGGCACGATCTTGGTATCTTAATGTTATTAGTTTTACGTAGAAACCACTAAATAGAAGGATAGAATAAAATAAAAAATGGAAGGTAGGAAGAAATGCCTGATGTAAATAGATTTTAAATTTAAAGGTGGTAGGGCTTTGTGCAAAACCCGTCTGGGGGAGTACCACCCTCCACTCTGCTATTTCATTAGGATCTCGTGTTTAATAGGCTACGGTGCTGCTTACCATCAGGGGGGTCGTATGCTTAGTTGCCACTGTATACATACATACAATCACGCCTTTATTCCAAATGGGGTAGGCAGAGCGAAAACGACCGAAAGGTCATTCTGCCACGTCTGATAAGTTTCAAGGGTTATTTCATATGGTCATGTAGTATTGCTATAGTGACAGGTTGTCAGCCCATCTCCTAAATTGCAATACTTTAAAACCCTCGAATCCCTTAGCTGGTTTTTACAGCATGCCCGGGAGGAGATGCAGCTGGCACATTCTATGTTTTGCTATCACTCCCAGTCCAGCATGGAATACAATATCCACTGTATAGTATAAAAAAAATGTTATAAAGAGAAAACAAAAAAGTTCGCCAAATGCCAAATGTTGAGGATCCTATTCCACCATACCAGTCACATTATCTATACTCATGCTATATTGTCTAGCACAGTTAGGCTCGTATTTATAAAGCGATCTCAAGATTGAGAGCAATATTAAGTATGGATTTGACAGACCGTTTTGTACTAAAATGACATTTCTGATACGCACTCAAAGTAGCTGTCACTCTTGATAGTTGATTATAAATACGGGCCTGCTTCCTGTAAAAAAACTCTTACTGCGTTGCGCACTCTACAAGTGCAAAATTCTCAAAACAATTTCTTCTGAAGAATTAAACACTCTTTTACATGAACTATTTGCATAAAATGACAACATGTGATCCTGATCATAGCCAGTTTCTTCTAGGTAGTCAGTGATCATAGCAAAACATAAAAAATCCTATCCTACCGCAATATTTTTAATTAACAAAGTACTCTGACTGTAAAGATCGACGATATAGGTTTATCGGTTTGTATATGACACAGTTGGCATTTGCAAGCGGCTAGTGGGATTGGGACTTGGGAACACACACGATGTTGTGACATTAGCAGAGACAGAGACAAGGACGAGTGGTATGTATAACATTATGTTGTAGTGAAAACGTTACATAGGGCATTTCATTCATTAGCCTGCCTGATTATTCACTAAACTTCTATAGTCCGCACTATCTTTGTATAGCCTGAACTTAGAGCAACACGGCCTTCCGCTCCGCCCGGAAACGGAAGGCCGTGTTGCTCTAAGAGCCTGACCGGTGACTAAAAAGACCTGTCATAGAGGTACCATAGAAAAGGGCTTATAGGAGTCTCTTTTTTCTTTTTTTTCTCTGTCTTTCTCTCTTCAGGTCATTTTAGTCAGTGTCAGTGGTCCGGCTATACTTTACTTGTCATATCATAAGTCAAGATGACGCATGACAGTCAATA
>JARACY010005106.1:0-23380 GCA_029255725.1 Scrobipalpa atriplicella | reverse complement strand
TATCGGTGATGGAACGGGATTTACACTTGGATAATGATGCTAACTTCACTTCCCTGTGAAATAAGGTGTATAATTATTTTTTTTTAAATTGAATTTACCTGTAGTTTAAATTATATTCTATTCTGTTTTTTTGACTAAGTAGGGGAAGGCTTAAAACCAGCTATAGGCTGTGCTTTGCTTACTCCCATTACATACTCTGAATTTATTTTGTTAATGCATTGTACTGTGATATTTGATTATGAAATAAATTATTTGTATTTGTATTTTGTAATACGTATAGCTCTGTTAAAGTCATTAGAAGGATTTGTTGCTTGATTCTTAAAAAAAGTTAATCGTCGTGAGATTAAAGATCTATACGACATTCTAAATTACTTAGCTGGCTGCATTTCAACTTTGTGGAAAAGAGAAAACGTGAAGAAGACGTCAAGTCTGATCAAGTCATACCAACCCCACAAATTACCAACTAACATCCGGCAAAGACGTGATAAGAGCGTGGTGGTATGCGCTCCCATTTCTAATGGACCCCAGTGCTGCCAACTGTTAGACATATTATTTTAGATATAAAAGACAAGCTACTTGTGTTTGAACAAACTCGTAATATCGTGATTAGTACAAGTCAACTCGATCGTACGAGTGGATTCAACAAAATTTGAAGAACGTATAACTATACCTTGATCTCTCACTAGCTTACGCCTGTGCGCAAAAGCCCGACCGCATATCTTACTATCAATAGCATATTATGCTTCTTAAAGTTCTGAAAACGTTATCATGCCGTTGCCGTCTAGTGAAAAAACTGCCTTTCGGTAGCTAGATTCATCGTTGACTCTACTATCGGTTAATTTTTATTCAATATTTTTTTGTAGTTAATTATTTAAAAATCTGGGTTAATTATTCTTTCATAACTAAGAAGTTACATTATTATAGGCTACTTTTTATCGCAGAAAGGTATTCTCACGAGAGAACTCATTAAGTGACACTGCAGCCTGAAAAATCACGTGGTATTTCTCAATGCCTATTTTAATGCTTAAACAATTGCACACCTTCAGACCATAACTTACTTCCTTCTATTTGTGAAGCGACGTGAGGGGCGACCTAAATGGGCAAGACTGTGTTGCCAACTTTATTATCTTTCTGCTTAACCTGGATGGAGGCCGTATCATTGCGCTCTTGAGTTTCATAAATGTTTTATGACAGCAATGATTCAAATTTTTTCAAACTCTTATTGAGGTAAACTTGTTTACCTAAATTTTTATTACAATTTATCAATGGTAATAAATATCATAACTGCCTCCGTTGTCTAGTGGTCTGAGTCATGGGCTCTCGATCTGGAGGTCCTGGGTTCGATTCCCTGGGGGGAAATATCAGTTTGTGACATTTTTCCCAGTTTAGTTAGGACATTGCAGACTGAATCGCCTGATTTTCCGAAAAGAAAAAGGATTCCATGCTTCGGAGGGCACGTTAAGCCGTCGGTCCCGGTCGCTGTCTTTGATAGTGGTCGTTACACAAACCATGTCAGAGGCCTATTAACTGCGCTATTAGGCGGCTTAAAAACTTTGACACTGGGGTAAATCGGGTCGATAGACTTGAAACCCACACGACAAGAGAGAGAGAGATAAATATCATAAGTAGTTATAAAGAAGCATAATATGCTATTGATAGTAAGATATGCGGTCGGGCTTTTGCGCACAGGCGTAAGCTAGTGAGAGATCAAGGTATAGTTATACGTTCTTCAAATTTTGTTGAATCCACTCGTACGATCGAGTTGACTTGTACTAATCACGATATTACGAGTTGTTCAAACACAAGTAGCTTGTCTTTTATATCTAAAATAATATGTCTAACAGTTGGCAGCACTGGGGTCCATTAGAAATGGGAGCGCATACCACCACGCTCTTATCACGTCTTTGCCGGATGTTAGTTGGTAATTTGTGGGGTTGGTATGACTTGATCAGACTTGACGTCTTCTTCACGTTTTCTCTTTTCCACAAAGTTGAAATGCAGCCAGCTAAGTAATTTAGAATGTCGTATAGATCTTTAATCTCACGACGATTAACTTTTTTAAGAATCAAGCAACAAATCCTTCTAATGACTTTAACAGAGCTATACGTATTACAAAATACAAATACAAATAATTTATTTCATAATCAAAATAATCACAGTACAATGCATTAACAAAATAAATTCAGAGTATGTAATGGGAGTAAGCAAAGCACAGCCTATAGCTGGTTTTAAGCCTTCCCTACTTAGTCAAAAAACAGAATAGAATATAATTTAAACTACAGGTAAATTCAATTTAAAAAAAAATAATTATACACCTTATTTCACAGGGAAGTGAAGTTAGCATCATTATCCAAGTGTAAATCCCGTTCCATCACCGATAATAGACGCAATTTTCAAATAAAATATCTCTTCCGCTATTCCTTACAAAGTTACCGAGTTTTTAAGTCGAAGCTATCAAGTTACATCCCGGCTAGAATAATGGTTCTCCATAACTTATAACTCGGAACTCTTATAAAAGTCCTGTCCCAGAGGAGCTGTTATAAAAGATTACAGTTAACACAGAGTTAGTAACGTTGCGGCGAACGTAAAAGCAAATTTTGTGTACATTGACGACTCTTTGTTATTGTTAACATCATGTTTGTATCCTGACAACATTATACGTCGTGTCTGTTATTGTAATTTCTATTATTAAATGCTTCTGAAGATTCGGAAAAGTATTATTGCAACTTTATCCCTCAAAGTATAAATTTGTTATTCGGGTGGCTATCATGGGCTCCCGATCCAGAAGTCGTGGGTCACAGTGAGAATTTCCCCAGTTTGGTTAGGACAATTCAGGCTGAATGACCTGATTTTCTGTAAGGAAGAAGATTCCGTGCTTCGGAGGGTACGTTGAGCCATCGGTCGTTGATTTTAATAGTGGTCGTTACACATTATTACACCTATTAGCTGTTACTATTTCTAATAGAATATTTAAATATCTCTGACATCAGAGTTCTTGGGTTGTTCGTCGACTCGAAACTCACTCGATAAGAAGTTATTTGGGTGAAAATAGTACCTAATATTTAAGGTTTAACTTGAAATTGACTCCAATCTGGATCAGAAGTCTTCAAGACAATCGATTAAGGAGCTAAATTCATACAGTAATAAATTATAATAATAAATATCCAAAGAATAAATTACCTATCTTTTTGGGAGATACGATACATATACATCGCACTCAATTACTTACATAGATTTAGCCCTCAACAAAGGGTGGATAATCATAAAAGCCTCTATGTGTCTGCATTATTACCCAGATATTACAAAAAACGTTTTGTCGAGGCAAAAAATCCCTCACAAACTACACAAGGATATCCGTAATGTATTCATAAAGCGCCTTAAGAGACGTTTTTCGTGTACAAATAAAATTATTTTGATGGAACGCTCCTCCTCGGTCGAGTTAAGGTTGTAAAGGTCATTATTAGTTTAACCTCCGGTTTTTGCCCCCATTATGAGTTGAGGAATAAATCAACATTTCATTCAATCATATTTGCTTTAGAATTAAAGTATGTTTTAGATTATAATTGTAAAATGGAAAATATTGTTTGACTGTCTGCTGTGTTTTATAAGCAAAGCAGGAATAAAAGTTATATTTCGGTGTTTTATTTTGTAGTGGTACTTAAGTATTTTTTAATTGTATTAAACAGTTTTTTAATTTTCAATATTATTGACACTTACAGTGGTAATGTTATCACAGATCCTTATTTTCTCTTGACATCCGCCTTAAATGCTAACAAAACTAAGTCTATGTTTAGTTGGACCGAATCAAGTTGAATTTTAATTTTACTTTCAAACAGCCGGCTCCTAAAAGTCTATGATTAAGTAATTAGGTTCAAAACCTAATGGAAACTATGGTATAATAAGATACCATGATGGAAACAACTTGAATTCTTTTACTATTCAAAATATTTTTATCACAAACATACCTTCATCAACGTCATAATCATAACCCTAACCATTTAACCCTTCACAATTCCTAGACCGATACCCGTTGAATAGTGATAAGGTGGAAAAATTCGTTAATTAGAGATCCCCTGTTTCCGCGGGGAGTAAGGGGGGGGGGGGGGGTACCGCACGTCCGCAGAGGTGATAATATTCCTCATTACTGCGTCGGCCACATTCAACCCGTTACGTGACCTCAGAGAAGCGGTCAGCTGCGCTCACACCGAACTGTAATGTTCGTTTTCGACCATGGGCATTTGATAAGAATTTCGTAGAAGTTTAAGTGGTTAGATATCATCAGAATCGATACCAATGTATACTATACAGTCGCTATTGTAATTTTTTATATAATATATATTTGGGCGCCTTGCTCTAGATTGAATCACTGTTACTTACAAATAAATATGAGTGGCACATTTGCTGTAAGTATTCATGCCACATTTGAGTATGAAACCTTTGAGTCTTGAAAACTTCTACATCTTTGATATTGAACCAGACCGGACAGAAAACTAGTTATTACTAGAATAACATGCACCTACGAATGTGATGCTACGAATGCTACGACCGTAAAAGTCATAAGTGCTACGTGCTACGAATAGAGGGTCTACGCCGTAGCGGATCGCATTCACGTCTGTGTCAAAAGAAAAATGCTGTATTTTATGTAACTATTTTTTTACTATTTGAAGTAAATTGTATGATACATAATTAAAAGTTATTTCAGTCATACTTATATGAATAATGAAACACTAAAATAACTAAATTGATTTCTTTAAATAATGTGTGATGATAACAATTCGAGGGGGGATCACGACCCTCAGTAATGATGCGACGTGAAGAGGAGGTTAAGAATAATTATCATATCATGGACACTTCATTAATCCTTATTTTTTTAATGTAATATGCAATTTATTAAATTCACATAAGTTTTATAAACATTTTATGTAAATTTTAAAACAAATAGTGGCATAATGATTTAGGTTTGTACCTTTAAATATAATATCAAAGAATTATTTTCATTCCATGTGACCCAGAGCCCTGAGCTTCTTTGATCCCATGGTATAATGCTGCCGCGTCGGTAAAGTGTTTGACCTCCACAAACGTAGGTACCTTAGAGAGCAACTCATACATTTTAAGTAGCTATCGTGACGTCATGATGTGGTAGTCTTGCGCTTTGGGGCTCTATGCATGTACTCGTATAGGAAAATATTTATTTTAAGTAGGAAACAGGACAATTTTATCTATTAAATTAAACTGATAAATTTTAGTAAGATGTAGGAATAAATTATGAAGAAAAATACAATATAATATTTATTGCACTCTGCTGGTTGATCGTGTCAAATGTTTTTTTTGAAAAGTTTTTCAGTTTCATGGATACGAAAAATTATCGTTTTTGAATTCAGTTTTTACGTGTTAATTGTACAACCTATTTCTCTTGAGGAAAGATGATGAAGGTAATGAAAAGCCAACCTATTTGTGATATATTTCAATTATGTACTTTTCTACCCTCACATATTTTCCTCTCTGTACCGTCATGAGAGTTCACAATCACATGCGACATGCGACTCAATTATTTTTTCCATTAGAATGTGATTTTATCTTTTGTTATTCCACGGACCCTCATCTATACACCTGACAAAAAAAGAAACATTTATATTTTGATCTGCATGAGCGTTATCGAAAATTAAGCAAAGAAATTGTAAAATTGTTGGCTACTGTTAAATCCAGGAAAAGATACTTAGGCCCGTATTTATAATCAGCTCTCAAGAGTAACAGCCAGTTTGAGTTCGTATCAGAAATGTCATTCCAGTACAAAATTACTTGTCAAATCCGCACTCAATATTGCTCTCAATCTTGAGATCGCTTTATAAACAGGGCCCGTATTTATAATCAGCTCTCAAGAGTAACAGCCAGTTTGAGTTCGTATCAGAAATGTCATTCCAGTACAAAATTACTTGTCAAATCCGCACTTAATATTGCTCTCAATCTTGAGATCGCTTTATAAATACGAGCCTTAGCTTGTTTTATACGTCACAGGTAGTACACGTCGCCTGACTAATTACCACCGGTGGTACATGACGCCCTTAACTTGTAAGTGACTATTATAGTAATATCGGCAGACATACTTAGTAAGGACGTTCTGAAACTAGGTGGGGCGATAATGTTCGTGAGACAGTGGGCAAGAATTGTATGAGAACGGCTCAAGACCGAGCTGACCAGTGGACTGGATGCAGGCTGATAAGGATCAAACTACATACTTTACAAAACTGCGTACAAAATCTCAGTTTCACTATCAATTATTCCGTACGGTGTGTGTGGCGTCCTGATAATCTCTCCCCCTTTAATAAACTACCAGATAAACCTATTATTGCCGTTCGAATGTAAATTACTTCCTTTGTACCTTTGCTACAATACAATTATTAAATATCACGTAATCTTTGTTTAGTGTAATGCAAAATATAATTTTGTTTAATATACATACATACATACATACATAAAAACACGCCTTTATCCCTAATGGGGTAGGCGTAGGGGTTAGAGAACCCTTTTGTTCTGTTTTGTGAATATTTTTTGTGGTGTTTTGAACATTTTCGGATTGTCAGTATTTTGGACTAAAAAATGTACCTACCTAGGTACTTGTTTTCCTGGTAAACATGTATTGTAATTTAGACGATGGGCAACATAAATGACTACAAAAAGACCAATTTGAAGTGATTTAAAATCAAAGCCAAGATTTTTCAAACGTCGCCAACACGCCTTGGAAACATTTATTTTTAATTATTTCGTTTAAATCTTTTCAGTAGTGGTAGCAACTTGCATCAATTTAAGTAAGAATAGAAAACTCTACTAAGGCTATAGTCAAATGCCTAAACTATCGTCGGGCTACATTCAAACTTTCCTACTGACTCTTCCATTTTCACACGCTCGGAATAGCAAGTGGGTATTATTCCGGAGTTTGTCTTTAACACTCGTATGGAGAACGGCACATTCGAGGTGTCGCCGGCGTATTCTTGAATTTCTCGAAGTCTAAGTTTTCTAGAATGGTGTAAAATCTAAATAGGTTCAGTGCAAATAGCTACCAATAAAACTTTGTTTTATAACTTTACCTTACTACCTACAAAGGAGGATCTGCCGAGCCAACCATCATTGACATCCCATCCCCACCCACGAAGGACTATTTTTGGAGATACCTTCATATTCCTGTGGAAGGGAGGCCGTGGTTTTGCCGCCAAAATTATGCTATTTTCTTGTTTAACATCTTGAGTAACGCTTAAATAAAAATATAATAAGTATACAGAGTTTACCATCTACTTATACCTCTTATTTGTTTCTATTCAAGAACCATGCATATTGTTGACTAATTTGCAGTTGGCTGGCAAAAAACTTTTTTTTTTTTTTCAACCTATAGTAATTGATATTTGCAAAATTTTGAGAACAGTTTTTTTTTAATTACAATAAATAAAAACAAACATGTAAATCCAAGTACACACATCCCGTAATGAAATGACCTACGCTCGTGGAAATATCGGTCGAGTGGCTCCTTTTACTCCTAACACAACATGCGCAGTGTACTGAAAACCAGATAACGACAAAACGAGTGGGCTTTGCATGGACACTGGCCATGATTCAGACTAAAATAAAAGCATACCCGTCACTTTCCATCTTTAGCGAACAGAAAAGGATGGCAGTGTAGACGTACTTACTATAAATCTGTTATTTTATAATTTATTTTACACGTATTTGACGTATCAAGATTGTTAACCTGTGTTTACATACCCACTCGGAAAGACTGCGTACCTAGTAGATTTGATGATGTACCTTATTGAATCAGACGCCGGAGCAAACACGTCATAAAGATTATATGACTAGAACGTGACAATACTCGCTGACTCAGCCCCGCCATCTTTGTTTCAGATAGTGTCATGTCATGTAAATTCAATTGTAGGTGTAATGATTTGAGCCTTGGACGAAGGGCATGGATTCGATATATTGCTATCGATTTGTTAAGGGAACGACTTAGCTAAATCTTGAGTAAATTTAAAGCCGTCCCTTTCTGTTCTCTCACGATAGAAGAAAATGACAGGTATAGACTTAAATTACTTAAGTCGTGATTTTTGCAACTACGAATTGCTACCATTGTCAATCTATCTATTACGTTGTGAGTTTTACTCAGTTACAATGGGCTGATTCATCTGATTGATGTTGGTCACGAAAGTAGATTACGTGTTTCGGAGGGCACGTTAAACTACCAATTCTAGTCCCTGTCTTTGATAGTGGTCGCTACACAAACCATGTCAAAGGTTTCATTAAGTGGTTTATGAATTCACGAAAGGGGTCTTCGTGTTGTTCATCAATGCGACAACGTACTCAATAAAAGAAGAACCATAACAATACATACTGACTCAGAACCGCAATCATCGCTTCAAGATGTGAAAATTTTCAAGCAACACTTTGACTCAAGGCTGAGCACTACCTCTTGTCTATTATAGTCTAATGGGGAGCAGTCATCAGCTAATTGATCTTAGTGCAGTGCAAGTGTTTGCTTACATTGACGATGTGACGGCTGGTCGATCGTATACGGTTAACAATGACTTGACGCTAGCTTTAGTATAGTGTGCTCAAGATGATCAGTTTCACGTTCCTATTTAGTAGGTAGGTACCTGTAATTTGACTGTAAGATAATGCTAAATCACTACTATAATTTGAAAAGGAACGAAATTTCAGACAACTAGATAAGAGTCATCCCATTCATCATCTTTTAAATTTTTCGAATCATGGAAAGATACCAAAATGTAAGTTATATAATTTAACCTATCTATAATAAAATGTTCATTTAACACAGATGAATCTCCAGATTTATTAAAAGAATTTCTACCCTACAAATTATGCCAGTATTTTGCAACGTCACATTTTAGGGGTGTTTAACACTGCGACATTAGCCTAAGCAACTAAAAGTCACGTACTGTAAATAGAGTAGTCAAGACGATGTGTGCATGGGACTTACTCAAGAATAAATACATGTATAGAGGTGTTATGTGCTGCATAAAATTCTCTTTTATCAGGATAATTTTTAGTTTGATAAAGCAAGAAGTGTTGCATGTCCGAGTCTGATGTCGATTAAAGCTCGAACAGCTACACCACGACTACCTACATTATTATGTGCGAACAACGCTACCAGTTATACTGGGTGTAAGGGATAGCGTACCAGAAACTGATACCTAGCTAGGGGTTGCTCAGTCAACGAAACCGAACAATTTTCACCAGAAAATTCTTTCAGGTAATGAAAAAAATATTGTGTTATCCTATTAAATCCCGTACCTATACTTTTTATTTTTTACACTACCAGCAAAAAAAAATTATTTCTCATTTCCCATAATCATATTTTTAGCTTATGAACGATTTCAATAAGGGATGCTTAATCCACTTAGGTGCAGCCAAAGAATATAAACATTTTCACCCATCACCTGTCAAGCATGAACTTCGTGCTCAGTTTCACAATATGTGAATTGTTCGAGCAGTTGGCAACCGTGAGTAATATCTCTTAGTTCCAACTCCCTTGTGGATTGAGGTGGACTACGGTAGCTTTTTGTATGAAGTTGTTTTTGCTGAAGTGACTAGACCATTAAACACTAGGACCTGTGGGAAACATTGTGAAAAAGACCTGTTTCAGGTCAGCATGTAATTTAATAGACTACTATCTAAGACTGCTATGATGTCTTTAAGAGCCTTATTGCCTAGCGGTGGTGGCGCCCCCATTTGTTAAAAAATCATAACTCGCAAAATATAGACTTTTCCAAAACTGTGTTCTGTCGCAGCTCATTAAATTTCATTTTTAGCCAGTAGTAACTGCAAATTTGCTTTACTGCGGGGTACTATTTGCTCCTCAATTTATTCTTCTAAAAATCATTAGCTTTAAATCAAAGAAAGTGACAGAACAAAGGTTTGAAATAGTCTTTATTTTGCGTGTTATGGTTTTTTTACGAATTGGGGCGCCACCGCTAGGGAGCTAGGTTAGGCTAGGTTGACGTTAATCTCAAAACCTTTAAAAAGTTCTGAAAATTATCGTGAAAAATTGTCTTGTCAAAGGATCATTTCACACCAAGAAGAGACATGACGCGACGCGGCGCACACTTTTCAAGAGCTATAATGCAAAAACATAGTCATTTCATTTAAATTTTAGTTGCATCACCTCACTTCCGGTGTGAACTGATCCTTAGTATCAAAACTCAAAACTGCACTGCGGCGTTCACAAGATAGTATATTTTAGTTTCTATCTCGCTCTCTCTCATAGGGATTGAGGTGGACTAGTAATGATAAGTGGCTACAGTCTGGGACAAGAAGAGAATTCTAATAAGTTTAAAAGATCTTGCTGCATTTTGCTAGTTTAAGAAACTTCGCCGGTTCTAATGTAGGTACCTAAGAAATCTTATTAGGTAGATTTCAAAATTATCTTTTGTAAAGTTGGGAAGAAGTAAGTAATAATTAGCATACGGTTTAATTTATTTTTCCATTTCCGTTACCGTATATTTGTTTGTTTATTTTTGCAGAACCGCCGCAGCTAAATGAGTTTTCCCGTCGGAATGATTTATTTTCCCGTGGTAAAAGACAGTAGTGTTTTTGTACCGATTCGACATAGATAATTATTTTAGGGCACTGATAACGCCTAACTGTTTATTTTAATTCTACTCTACCCTTTATAGTACTGTAACTCATCCCTTTATATTTAACTCTACACGAAATTTGAATTATTAGCCGAGCGTCTCACATCCGGATATCCGGTCCAACTCTAGATTGCACCTCCAGCTCCACGTTCCATAATTTCAGGCAGACAATGACAAATTATCATTTACCTTCCTTTGAAATATATTTTAAGTAATTATGTTTTGATATTTCAAAACTAAAATGCAAGCCCCCAATATTATCGGCCAATTCTCAACGGAAAGCGACGCGAAAAAACACGACGCAAAACTGCTTGAAGATGCATACCATTGTATCTGCTGAATGCTTCGCGATCTATAAATTATATTGCATTACGCTATAGAAAATTGCGCACCGGGACGCGTCGCATTTCTTTCCGGTGTAAACTGACCCTAACCCAATAAATATGTTTGTGATTATGAACTTAATTTAAGGTCTCAGGCAAGGACGCCATTCTGCTACTATTACTTCTTTAACTTTGACACATCCTATTTAATTCAACTATGCACACAATTTGAATTATCACCATTATCACACCTAAATATCCGGTCCAACTCTAGATTGCACCTCCATGCCACTCCATGCTCCATAATTTAAGGCGGACAGTGACAAATTATCATCTAGTTCGTCCGCTCACCACGCCAACTTCACGGCAACTAAGTTGGAGCCAATTTTTCAACTTATCTGTAATTCCTCTTCGTCTGTGCCAGTTATAATGGAATCTTGTAAGTTTCACGCTTTTTCCTGGTTTAACGGGCAGGTGGCAGGTGAGTGGGAAACTGGTGATAGTACGTAACTGAGACAAATTGAATTGGTGTATGACGAAGATTTATACTTTCGTCTATAGGGAAAAGCTTTGAAGTGGTCAGGAATTTTGTCATTTTACTAGGTGTATTCGCTAGTAATCTGTCGCACAAACATGCTTCAGTGTTTTTTAAAATAAAAGTAATAATAGAACATCTTCAAATCGGCGTCTAAAACACTTGCCTTTATTCCAGGAAGTTTATTCCAGGAATTCTATCATTACCAGTGCAGCCTGGAATCTTTAAAAAACGTAATTCCAGTTCAATTTTACAATTTGCCCATGGTCTATAAAAAAACTACAAACGCCTGAGCTATGGAAATTATGACTTCCGGAAAAATCCAGAAGAACGGAACAAAAAGAAAAAGGTTCTAATGAAAGATATTTTTAAATTAACGCAATTGAAACTTCGCGAACTTGAAGAATTTAATACGAATCGACTTTCTACCCGGTAATTGTTAAAAGAAAAATGATAAAATAAAGCTTTTGTTATCGTTTTTATTTAATATGCTGTGAAATATTTGAACCATTATTTGAGCGCTCTTTTGTTTTGCTTTATTGAATGTTTTTGCTTCCCTTTATAAAAGAAGTACTTACTACTTACTAAGGAGACGCAAGAATGGGATAGCATATTTTATTTTACTTTTTATTTCATTGTATTCGGGAAGCTTACAGCCTATTTTACAATGTTCACAATATGATTTATTATAATATAATTATATTTATGCCAATTAAAAGCTACCATATTTAGAATAATACTTACTTTATGTTACTTTTACAGAGTGACGAAATATTTAATTTTTACTTTTTGTATTTACTTATGTAGGTAAGGTACAATCCGATAATTTCAACCACAATCATTATTTTAAAATTAAATTAAATGGTAGATAAATGTAACATCAACATCCCTAGCTTATGCCATTTTAATATTACGTTACATTTTGTGTTAAATTGCAGTGATTTTCTTGTAAAAATAACACTACTGTTTCTAGAACAAGAGCGCAGATCAAATAAACAAAAGATATTAATTTAGTTTTAAGCAAAAGAAAACTGTCACAATAAGAGACGTCTCGGAGAAACAAAATCGCATCGCTCTCCTCGCTAAAAAATACGAGGAGATTGAATTTTAAAATGAAAAACTCTTAAACAAGAGTTCCGTCTGTCACTTTATGAAAGAAGTGTTGTTGCTCGAGACAAAGAAGAAACGAAGTTAGCCGGTTCACTGGACCCGGAGCACAGACAACGGAATATCCGGGTTTTGATGCAGCTACGAGAGCAAACAACCGGGTCAAACGATTTGCAGTATATTGACTTTACATACGAGATGGAATGGGAGGTTATTGTTTTTATTTTTTTATGTGATAATGTAAACAATCAATCAATTAATCAAATGTTATCAGTTTTGCTATCTATTGCAGCTCTGTTTAGTTTACAATAATTTGTCTAATTACGGCGGCCATTTTGTATGGGAAAGTAATTTTTTCATCTCCTGGAAGGATATGTTTGTGAAAATTGTTCAGTTTCTTTGACAAGCTGGAAGCTGTATACATTGTCACACCCCGCATAATTGAATGTACAATCTAAAACTTCACCAATTAAAGTTATTAGAGAGATTACACTCCAAAAGAGCCAAAAGTAATAGTAGGCATATTTTATTACACGTAGCGTTACTGCCAAGTTTCGCAGATAAAAGTAAAAAATATCACTTTCGAAATCCAATTGGGCTACCGATAAATGCCGCCGGGCATTTGGCAATACATCCACCCGGATAAACCAGTCGATACCGAATAACCGGTTATAACTACGTAAAACTGGTTACAGTCTTTGGTTCGCGATTTAGGGTCTTGGGTTAGATTCCTGGCTACAATAGCGTTTGATTTTATGTACCAGATAAATGGTTTCTTCAATAGTTTTAGGTCATGCATTTTTTTATTTGCCCGATGATGGAACGAGCTCAAATAACCGCTGGCGCAACACAGCACAGCACTCCATTTGGAGGGTAGTTGCATACCTCGCTAAATCTGTGGCTCCCCTGTCTGCTCTCTGGGCAGCCTCAATTCGACGAATACACGATTTAACTAAAATATAACCATACCTGTCATTTTCTGCCATTTATGGACAGAAAGGGACAACACTACAGACGAACAAATTATAATTCTGACAAACAAAGAATCTAAGTATAGATAAATTTAGTCGTGGTATGGGAGGGTATCGACGTGGTATCGACCAAAATCCTTTGAAATTTCAGAAAGGTTTATGATTACGATTAGGTATTTCTGCATTTTGTAATCCATAAGGTCACAATTTACAATTAATATCGAAGCTTTGAATGTCAAAATTGACAAAAGTAGTAGTAAAGAACATGTTTGTATTTGAGACACAATGTGGTGGTGCCACCGAGTTCATCGGACCGCCATAGATTTTAGCGGTCAAAATAGCGATTTTCACCTGTCTCTATGTGATAAAACGAGCATTTCAATGTTGAAATTCGTTTCCCCACATCTCATCTCTGTTGCAATTATTAGGCTAGTACAAACCACGTGTATCCGAAATAATCCGGATATAAGTGGTTTTAACCGGTTCGGTATCGTGCGGTCGGCGGGCCAATCAGCTGCTTGCGGCTGTGGCATCGCTCCGGTCGTGCTTTGTACTGCATTTGACACTTGACAAGAGTAAGGTCAAGGATGTAGATTTGAACCTAGAATTGTCTTGTTTGGTATTACTCGTATTCTACTATATCTATTGTATCCTTATGTTCTGTATCCTACGCTCTTCACAACCTTCGAAATACGTAAAGCAGTACTTACAGTGTTATACCTACGATCAACCGGTGTACTTGTGAGTTCCTGCAGAGGGCGCTGAAACTGGCTAAAAAAACGTTTCTTTATGCGGAAAAGTCTGACTATTTATACCGTTTCTAATTTAGTCAAATCAATCGTTTTACCTAACCGAAAGCTGTATTTTACTTGTCTGTAGTTTTTTTTCAATAAAGCAGCACTCGCAGAATAGCCTTCTAAACTATAAATTTTACACTAAAACTTATTTGTCAAATTGCGTAAAACGAAAACGTCAAAACAACGTTATACGACCTGTTAAAATGTTAGCCGCGTACAACGCCATCTATTGCGGAACTGAAAATTTTCTTCGGAACAAGCAAATTAAAAACTCCCATTGATGGCAACCAAATTAATTTAGATTATCCATCTGTATGAAATCTTTTTTAGTGTCCAAGTGTTTAATGCAATTACAAAATCAGTGCACTTTTTCTTTTAATCGTAACCAAAAAATACCCCAAGACAGACTATTTAAATGCCCAGCCAAATGCGATATCTCTACTTAAGTCAAATATTATAGGTAGGCAATCATCATTTTCGTGTTTTTGATTAAAGAAAAAAAGAAGGGACTTTCGAATATTAAAACAATTTTATTGTTGTGTTTTCTTTATTATTTTTTATACATCTATGTTCACCAACCCATTCAATACCAGAGTCGAATGTCGCCGTACAATTTTGTTGCCAGCCAGTCCAGGCACCCAACGTTCCATCTCTATATTTTTAGGGTTCCGTTCCCAAAGGGTAAAAAACGAGACCCTTTACTGAGACTTCGCTGTCTGTCTGTCCGTCTGTCACCAGGCTGTATCTCGTGATAGCTACATGTTGCCGCTATAACAACAAATACTAAAAAACAGAATAAAATAAATATTAAGGGCTCCCATACAAAAAACGTTACATTTTTGCTCGTTTTTGTAGATAATGTTTCGGAGGCTGTTTCTCATGAACCCTGATAGTTAGATAGTTGAAATTTTCACAGATGATGTATTTCTGTTGCCGCTATAACAACAAATACTAAAAACTGGCCAAATGCGAGTCAGACTATTTTTAAAAATGATGGTACGGAACCCTTCGTGCGCGACTCCGACTCGCACTTGTCCGGTATTTGATTTCATATTTTTTGCCCCTTGTACGTATTCTTTATATCCAGCATGTATTCACTCCATTTGTTTTATTTTTTACACCAGTTTTTAAATAAAAGAACGTAGTTTTGAATATCCGCTAGCAATAAAGTTTTTAGAAGTTTTATTACTCGTCGTTCGAAATAGAAAACCTGTTCAGATATTTGGTTTCATACAGTATCCTAAAAAAATAGTACATAGTACAGTGATTATGCTTTATTTTAGACATTTTTTTTTCGTTGTACCAATTTCTTGTTATTTTGATGTCTATTTATAAGCTTGACTGGTTCTGTGTGGTAGTCTAAGGGGCATGGCAAATAGGAAGCGGTGCGGCGCCGTTGCGTCGCAGATGCGTCGTTTTTGTATAGAAACTTCAAATCAAGCTGCGCTGCGCAGACGTAAATTACATACAAAATTGACGCGCCTCCGCCTCGCCCGCGCCACACCGCTTCCTATTTGCCATGCCCCTAAGTCGTCTTAGCCTTGGGTTCTTTATCCTGATATCGTAGGTTTGATACCCGTGGCGTCATATCCCAATACATTTTGATATTATAAATTCATAATTAATCTGACATTGCTTCTAGTTGGGTTGGTGTAATAAACTAAACGTTTGATTATCTGATAAGTAAGCTTTAAATCCTTAAAAAAAATAGCGTAATCTTAAAGTACTTAAACTTTCAACGGTTTTGTCATCGAAATAGGACACCACTTTTCATAGCCACAGTTAAACAGATTTTTCAGATTATAATTTTTTTTGAAAAAAACAAAAGATTCTGACACCAGGGTTCATAGGGTCCTTCGTCGTGTCGAAAACCACTCGATAAGAAGAAAAAAAAAGGTTCAATCGACCCTTCGCAGCGAGCGCATCGACCAAAGAAATGAACTAATTCTGTTCGACACATTGAATGCGGTTCATATTTTCTATTTTCTTGTGCCGTTTCTTCTCTTATTCCATGACACGTTTCGTATCGTACGCAATGCAATATTTACTCTCTGATTTTTACAGATTTACTCTGGATTTATGAAATAAAATGTTTGAACTTTTTAAATAAACACAGTGATGTTGTTTTACGAAATTCGACTTTTACAAATCCGAGATAGGTTTACCAGGGTTTACATGATTAAAAATGGCGGCCATTTAACCAGTAAAACGGTGCGAAAGACGGAATGATCTCATTCGCTATTCCATTAGTTTTTTGCGACCACACAAATTACTGTTGCCTTCCATAGAATTAATTAAAAATATTTTGATGATAGAGATGTTGTTTCACAAATTACCTACTCACAAATCCGTTAGGTTAAAATTACTTACAATGGCAGACATTTTAAATCAGTAAAACGGCGCGAAAGACGGAATGATCTCTGTCGGTATTCCATTCGTTCCTTGCGACTACAAAAATAACTGTTGCTTTACCAGCCCTTCCATAGAATTATTAAAAAATACTTTTATAATAGAGATGTTGTTCCACAAATTACTGACAAATCCGTTAGGTTTACATTTTACTTAAAATGGCGGCTATTGTAAACCAGTAAAACGGCGCGAAAGACGGAATGATCTCATTCGCTATTCCATTCGTTCCTTGCGACCACACAAATCACTGTAGCTTTGCCGAGACGTCCGCGCGCAAGTGATGAACGACCGGCAACAAACAACTACTTGCTCTTCCATAGTACAAGATAAAGATCAGGAAAAACTGAAGATAAAAAAATAAATATCACATTCTAGCCTCCGTAACATGCAGCCGCCGAAAAGGCTGCAATAGCCATTTTATCACATCTATCTGTCAAATTGTACGGGAGATTGACAGATATAATTTGTTATCACGTGGCGACATGCTGTGCATCCAGCCTGGATGTCATAATACTTTGACAGACACGAATACTAAACAATACTATGACAAAGAAATGTTGTATCTCTTGGCCACCGATTTGGGACTGATTTTAGTTTACCATACATCAATTTGGGCTGATGATGATGTCGAAACTCAAATTAAACCAGTAGCAATCCAAAAAGAAACCAAAAGAGAAGAGAAACTGTCCATTTCCATTTTTTTTATCGCTACCAGACCGGTGTGGTGGTACCAAGATGGCGCTGACGATAGACAGAGATATTGCAGATTTTTGAAGGCAATACAATAAAGGTTTATAGCATTTCTTCAATTTATTTCATCAAAACACCCGGCAGCAGAAATTGTATAGCGTATTTGAAAGGATTACTCGCATTGATGGTATTGGATATTGACGCATTACATTTTTGGTGTCTGCGAGGAAATGCTTCCTTTGTTTCGAAATAGACGGAGAATTTGACCTGATGGTATTGTGAAAAGGAACGTATTGCAATAGAAGTTTTGCAGCTTTTGCGATATAGGGGGAAAATATACTTCAGATTGTTGGGAACGTTAAAGGATCAGATTATTTTTATTGGAAGACATACATTATATCAATATGTTTATAAAAACATACAAAGTCAAAGTTACGCTTGTGTGCCTTATGAGATAGGCAGAGTATCAATGACTTAAAAAAAATGCGTTTTTGCTTCGTCGTTCGTAGCGTACGTAAAGTCATATCAAACTATAATAATCATGAACTCATCAAGTCATCATAGTAGGAAAGAACTAACCCGTGTTAATATTATTATTAATACGTGATACTTAGGTTGTCAGTTTTTGTCTAAATTGCAAAAGACCGAAACCTTCGTTTCCCTTTACTGTTTCCTACAGTATTTCCGGGAAAAGAGGCAGCTAGGTGGAACATTCTATATTTTTCCATCGTTCCCAAAGTCCAGCATGAAAGACCAAATTATTGGAATAATTTTTGAAAAAATTGGGAAGTAGGCATTTCAGATCCTAGGACAGGCTCTCAGAGGATCTCACCTCACTTAATTGTTTTACAAAGTCCTTCACTGTAGATTAGCACCTGATTTTTCTATTAAAAAAAAGATAAGCAGTTAGTCCCGGTAGCTGTCTTTTCGAAATTGGTCGTTACAAAAAATGGTCCGAGGTATATTCGCTGTGCTATGAGGCTCGACTAGAAAAACCCACTCGACATAAAGGGGAAGTGAGAACTATGTCAACTATGTAATGTGGGGTGCTTTCACTTCTCCACCACACCAAACAATTCCATTTGCATGGCGCACTTTATTCAACGGAAAAGGAATACCAAACCGGGTTGATTTAAATAATCAGTCGCGGCCTTTGTGTGTCGCCACCCTAATTGACTCAGTGTGGACGCACCCTTAGCGCCTGTTTCACATGTTTCAACTTTCATGAGATCTTATTTGGCTTACATGGTTCTTTTATCTCACAAGTGCCGCTATACCTTATATTTTTACTCGATTTCACACCATTTGCGAACGAGTGCTAACGTAGTGAGCTGGTAAAATAATTACTCAAATTACTAAATTGTATGGACGTATTAGATTAGAAATACTTTGCTCTCGCAGCAATGAATTTGATATTTAGTTGTTGCTAAAAAGCTTTTACGGGAAAATTATTTTATTGTTTATGGTACACAAGTAGGTACTTAAAGTCGACAGCTTATTTCTGTAAAGAAATCTTCCAGCTGATTTAAGAAACTAACAGCTGCACTACTTTTTATCATTTATCTGTTAGATAAGTTTATCCGGAACCGGCAGTCTATCTAAATTGCATTCGGAGAATCGAAATCTGATCGCGTCATTGTAATCGCGTCGCTTCCATTAGCACACAGCTGTGCGCTACATTTTTTGTCCGTATACTGAAAATGCCAAATTTAATTTTAATAATCCGATGTGAAATGCAAATGATAGTATCATCATTAGCTCATATACGTCCGAACCGAAGGGCACGAGCCTACCCTGAAATAGGGCGATTGGGTCTTAGTCGACCACGTGGGCCCAGTACGGATTGGTCGACTTCACACATAACCTTTGAATTTTTTCGCAGGTGCACTACAGATGCGATTGTAATGGTAATGGAGGATTTTATCCCATCGCTTGATTGCAATACAATAACATCCCCAATAGTTTTTTCCGAGATAATCCAGCAAGTTCCATGTAGGTATTTTAGAAGAAAATTGTTTAATGATTTTTTAGTATAAAATTTATTTATTTTATTATAAAAGGCGTCTTGTTATTGGCAAATTGAAGCACAACATAAGTTTTCCCCTTATAAGAAAATTACGATCTGCCAATGCCAAATAATTAGCCTAAAGTTATTAAAGACTAGCCTTGTACGGCTTTTAATTTCTGTACGAATTTAAACCGAAATAATAAAGTGCGAACGGCGAAAGTACTTACCATATTTCATTAAATTTTTAAATACAAAAATTACAATTGCAAATAATTTTCAGTGGCGTTCTTTCAGACGATTTATGACCGCTTTTACACGACAATTGGAAACCGAAAAATATGAAAAGGAATTCACTGAGGCTTATTATATCATGGCCCAATTCACAACGTACTTTACAGGGCTGAATGAAGTAATGCCTGTCAATTAAAGTATCACTTCCGTAGGTCAGCTGGAAGAAATTTCTTAGTAGAAATAAGCTGTACCTGTTGTGTCGTTTCTCATTGTGTATTGTATTTCTCATGTTACTTGTGTACAATAAACAATAAATAAATAAATAAATAAGTAAAATATTATTGTTATTAATTTCGCCACCGCCTTATTTAGAGGCCAAATAGTTACTATGCGCTTCCCACTAGGTATTATAAAATGTATATTCGTTAAGTACAACTCTACGCTACTGTTGGACATGCTTCAAATAAGATAGACAGAAAAAAAAAACTGGATTCATGCTTGGGACCATTCTTTTACCAAAAAAAGTTGAAATAGTAATTTATTTCCAAAAGAGTGAATTTCCAATATGAGTCAATACAGTTGCTTGAAGACAGTTCTCTGGCTTGAAGACATACCTACTGTAGGTATTTTAAAGTAGGTATACTATACCTACCTGGTATAGCTGTAGAAGAATAACTATATAAAGCTACATTCTGATAAAAAATATAAAGAAATTATACCTATTTGACCTTAGAGCAACACGGCCTTTCCGGGCGAGCGGAAGGCTGTGTTGCTCTAAGTATTTGACCTTTTCGCTCCCGTTTACACCCGCGACGAAGTATTTTGCCGCAGTGACATGTCTTGTTGGATTTAGAATAGGTACCTATATTATGTTATGATGCATGCCAAGTTGAAACCCGACGACTTTTATGCTCTAACATACCTCAAGTCATAAACTGGATAGATTTTTTTTTCAGTGTTAGTAAAATTTCCAGTCAGGAATCACACAAAAAACAGAAACCTGTGCATTTGTAATCCTGAATCCGTGTCTGTGGGTCACACTCACTTATCTCGCACAAGTTATCGTAAATTGTACAGTATCTTGGCACTCACTACTACGCCACGGCGCGGCGGCGATTTTAGAACCCGTACGTTCCGCGTCGCCCACTTTATTAATTTATATTGCACTGCTCTAAAATAGCTCAAGTATTATAAAACTTTTTGGTAAGGCTAGAAAAAGGTTAACTTTATTTGCTTTACAAAAGTTTTTGAAATTTGTACCTGAATAATTTAAATAGGTTTACATTCTTAAGAAAACATTCATAATATTAAAAAATAACTGAAGTTCCTTTCCTTTGCTGTAATTTTCCTTTCAGAAATTTCACTGCACCACAAAAATTCTCATTTTAGGTAGAAGTAACTATTCTAAAGATCCGACCAAACTGGTGCGATTGAGCGACAGCACAATTAATGCGAAAGTTTACACTGGAAGCTAAGAAGACGATTTGAATCGATTTTCTACCGATGTCATCCTATTTCCGATAGGATTTTGATGTTATTAAAATAAATTTGATTGTCAGTTTGCTTTGCTGACATGGGATAAAATTAGTTTTAAGTTTTTGACGATTTCTTTAGACGCCTAATTTATGAATAAGTAAATAGAAGGAAAATAATATTAAAGTGCTGGTACACTTACGCGCACAAGTACTTATTGTATATGTCACCGTAATATTGAATAAACCGTTATATTATAATCTAACCTAACCTAACTTACCGATAGTTTATAAACTGACAAGTAAGTTTGTAAACTAACAGTTGTTACAATTTTACGCTGACATGTACAAGTGGTAGCTAGATTTTCAAGTCTATTCAGAGTTGATCCCGCTGTACCTGTACTAAGTAATTCTGAGCCATTATTATTATTATTATTTAATAATAGTCGAGCAGCAGAATTGCTGATGTGGCTATATCCGTAGCTGGTGTGTGCGCATTACTTAACAGAATATCTTATGGTTGCGCAGGTCTGACTGAAGCTTTAAGTACACAGCTCGTTCTCTCCGCATTCGGTGCTATGAAACGATGACATAACAGCAAACATGTTTGTTAAAATATGCTGCAACACACTTACATTTGACAACACTTTGTCGAGAAAATATTTATTATGTCTGGTAAAATGTGAAAGAGGAATTATTATTTAAATTTTGACACTTGTTAATTTAAAACATGTAAATAATTGTTTTGTACAGTACTTATTTAAAACTTCGATAAAATATGAAAAACTTTGCACTATATGATGCAAACTATACTTTTTATTAAAACTCAAACTCTGAAAATGTAATTTCGTTCCAAATATTTTTGACTTAATATAGCTACTCTTTATAAAACCCCGGGTAAGTTTCTTCTGGAATGATGCATAGGGTAATTTTTAAACGGAGCCGCGTTTCTGTGCAATATATTACAACTTTGTATTTCTCTTTCCCAAGATATGATACTGCTTCCAAGAGAGGCTTTAGTTTGTCTAGTAATTTTACAATATACAACAAACATACCTACTTCACAGTATAATTCTCATATATTATACTGTGCCTACTTAGTACGCCTGCAAAACTGAAAATACACTTTATCGTTAAAATAACAGTGCGGTATATGTGGCATTATTTGGAACTATTTGGCCAAGTTACACTGACAGTGACTGAAGCCATGACAGCTATAGTGGCGACATGACAGATGCACAGATATCTCAGTTTATCCATGAGTTTATCTAAGGTTTATCTGTATGAGTAATACTGACAGTTATCTTCATATTTATAAGATGTTAAGTCCTTTTAACCAAAATACCTAGTTTTCAATAATTTCTTTTTGGGCTCTGTAGGAATCGAATCCACGTCATCTGGATCGAGACGATGATAAGATGCCCAATGCACCATAATAACGAGTAGAGAGAAACGAGTAATTTAAAAACTAGACTATCATTAGACTATATGGGCAGTTAGAAAAGCTAGATGTCTAATACATCATTCATTACATTATATAAATAAATAGCTAACCAAAAACTTGAGTCTAGTATGATTGCACCTCAACTTCGTAGAACGATTAAAAGCCTCTCGAGGGTAATAACAATGAGATAACGCATTTGTTTAGCGTCACTTATCAAACAAAAATTACTTTAAACTTCCATAATTGCTGAAGTTTCAAGCAACACGACCCTGGATGGGAATTTGTAAAATTAAATTTCAGAGGCTCTTTACATAGGGACTATCTGCTGAGACTTGAATATATTTTGAATTAATTTTGTCTTTGTAAAATGACATAAAGTTACTTATTTGAAAGTTGAATTTGGTTAAGTAACAATAGAGAAGTTGCATATAAAATATTTTCAGTATCTGAACATATTTTTAAAAAATATCGGAAATTTTAATAACATCAGTGAAAACAGAAAACCGAGATATACCATTATAAAGCTTGACTATCTCTCTCGTCAAAACGAAATTTTATATGGATGTAGTAATAGCGCTCGTGTAATCGTAACGTCACGTTTACACTCGGACCTCTCTTTCTAACCAACGACTTTAAAGCATTATAACTCGTAAACTAATGAGTATTTTGTTTTAAAAAACACGTTTATTTTTGTACGGTGACAATAATTCTTACTGATAATTAAAAAAAAGTCATGCAAGAACCCTATTAATA
>JARACY010005105.1:0-23411 GCA_029255725.1 Scrobipalpa atriplicella | reverse complement strand
GATGGTTGAAAGGAATTGAGTGACAAATATACACACTAGGTAAGAAGGGACCGGAATGGATCTCGTAAAGCATAAAGCGCCCGAGGGACCAGAGAGATGAGATGGACCAGTTAGATGCGAATAATGACATACGTGAAGGATGAGAGGTAAAAGATAGATGTGATTGTCAAGAGGGACGAGAGGAATAGGGGGAATAATTTCTTGAGAGACACGAGTGACGTAAGGGGCGGTAGGAACATGATGCATATGAAGGGCGAGAGATACTCAAGGGAAGGAGAGTCACCAGATGAAGATCGACATACATACATAAATCACACCTTTATCCCTAATGGAGTAGGCAGAGCTTCAACGACCTAAAAAAGGTCGTTCCGCCACGTCCGACAAGTTTGGAGGATCAATTCAGACATATCTGTATATTGCTGTAGTGACAGGTTGTCAGCCCATCGTCTTAATTACAATACACTGAAACCCCTGAATCCCTTAGCTGAGCATGCCTTGGAGGAGATGCAGCTAGCACATTCTATGTTTTTCTATCGCTCCCAGTTCAGTATGGAAATATCACGCAGATCGACAAAAGTAACAAAACTGCGAGGGGACGGTAGGGACGGTATTTGCTAGGTAGAAAATTATAAATTCAACCTGTAGATAAGATTGAAATAATTCTAATATTTTATTCGATTATTTACTTCATGAATAGACGTATTAAAAATGATAAAAAGAAGTGATAAATTTTAGCAGCATAACTATTTGTCAATTACATTTTATATAAAAGATCTAAGCAACATGTTTCTTTTTCCATAAACTGTTGTAAAAGGAACTAAATTACGATTTTTAGGCAAAAATTTCTGAGTAAAAAAGAACTAAACGGTCCCAAATTCAAACAGAATACGAGAAAAAAAGAAGTTAAGCACAACCCTTGACTAAAACTAGGTAAAGAATAAAGCACTTTACGACATCATTTAAAAATAAGGGCAAAGATAAAAGTACTGAGAGCCATTGTTTTTTATACATCGGGCAAAGATAACGGTACTAAGCGCCGCTGTCTTTATGATTTGGGCAAAGAAAATAGAACTAACCGACCGACATTGAAGCAAAGGGGTAAAGAAAAAAAGAACTAAATGCCAATAGTTTAAGAAAAAGGGTAAAGAAAAAAGTTCCAAGCGCCATCGTTTGTCAAAGCGGGGCAAGTAAAAAGGTACTAAGCGCCACTGTCTTTATGATTTGGCAGAGAAATAGAACTTACCGACCGACATTGAAGCAAAGGGGTAAAGAAAAAAGTTACAAACGCCATCGATTGTCAAGGCGGGGCAAGTAAAAAGGCATCAAGCTCCATCGATTTTCAAGTTCGAATAAGATAAATGACTTAAAAAACAAATTATTCCAAAATGAGTTTTGGTTTGGGGTTCAAGCGCCACAAGTTAATTTTTTGCAAAAAAGTCATGTCGCTTAGGCCCCTGTAATCAGAAACGAGCCCTAAATTTTGGGGGGTACTAAGCGACATAAAGTCGTCAGATCGAAGCGAAACCCAGCTCAAACGACGCAGAAAAATTCGCTGATTCCGAATATGTAAAAAAGTCATTTTGTTCGGAGGTGTCGCTTAGCCCCTTTTTCCTTTCAACAGTCGATATAATAAAGAAAGAAAGAAATGTTACAATTTTTCCCGTAAATAGTTAATCAAAACTGACGCTTGTTAAAAAAAAACTATTTTAATATTATTTTCACAGGATTTTTTATTACAATAAATAACATCAGGAACCCTGTAACCTAGCACTGAGCTCACTCCTGTCCGTTGTTATCGTATCGCAGGCGGCCGCGGGAAAATGGCCCATAAGTAGAGGGTTGTGCTTAACTTCTTTTTTCTCGTATTCTGTTTGAATTTGGGACCGTTTAGTTCTTTTTTACTCAGAAATTTTTGCCTAAAAATCGTAATTTAGTTCCTTTTACAACAGTTTATGGAAAAAGAAACATGTTGCTTAGATCTTTTATATAAAATGTAATTGACAAATAGTTATGCTGCTAAAATTTATCACTTCTTTTTATCATTTTTAATACGTCTATTCATGAAGTAAATAATCGAATAAAATATTAGAATTATTTTCAATCTTATCTACAGGTTGAATTTATAATTTTCTACCTAGCAAATACCGTCCCTACCGTCCCTCGCAGTTTTGTTACTTTTGTCGATCTGCGTGATATTTCCATACTGAACTGGGAGCGATAGAAAAACATAGAATGTGCTAGCTGCATCTCCTCCAAGGCATGCTCAGCTAAGGGATTCAGGGGTTTCAGTGTATTGTAATTAAGACGATGGGCTGACAACCTGTCACTACAGCAATATACAGATATGTCTGAATTGATCCTCCAAACTTGTCGGACGTGGCGGAACGACCTTTTTTAGGGTCGTTGAAGCTCTGCCTACTCCATTAGGGATAAAGGTGTGATTTATGTATGTATGTCGATCTTCATCTGGTGACTCTCCTTCCCTTGAGTATCTCTCGCCCTTCATATGCATCATGTTCCTACCGCCCCTTACGTCACTCGTGTCTCTCAAGAAATTATTCCCCCTATTCCTCTCGTCCCTCTTGACAATCACATCTATCTTTTACCTCTCATCCTTCACGTATGTCATTATTCGCATCTAACTGGTCCATCTCATCTCTCTGGTCCCTCGGGCGCTTTATGCTTTACGAGATCCATTCCGGTCCCTTCTTACCTAGTGTGTATATTTGTCACTCAATTCCTTTCAACCATCTATTTCCATGATTTTCATCCCTTCTGTCTCCTGTTTTGTCTTGTCTTGATTGCAACAAAATCCCCCGGTTCCCTTTCCTTCCTGTTTGTATTGTTACCCTCAAGAATCTCTCCCATCCAAACCATCCTCGTCCACGAGTCCCATCCTACTCATGTGTCTCCATCCTATGCGTATGGCCTCCGTTTACAGACTATCCTATCCTACTTGTCCTTCTTGCCGCTCCAGTCAGCCCGTTCCACTGTTCAATTCCAACATGATCTTGTGGTTTTACTCCGCCAGACTTATACTTTAACCGAATCGCTCTGTGTAAAAACCAGTAATTTGGAACAAAGGCTAAGATGAATGATGATGATTACATTTAATATTCATTGGAACACAACTTCATCCCCCTTTTAACCACCATTAGAGTGGAATTATCGAATTTTATGATAAACTTATTCTTTATTTTTCAATCATCAGATAATATTTCAATTTTATCGCGTCGATGGAATACATGGCAGAATTTTACATTTTAGAACTTGTATTTTTGTTTGATTGGTAACCATAAGATGCTGCTTGTATTGCATGCAGCGATAAGGGCACGGGCAATATGAAATTGAACTGGAACGCAAACACAGTTTAACATCGGGGTTCTTGAGAATCCTCACCGGAATATGTTCCCTTTGCTTTTTCCAACCTATGTCCAAACCGAAGTCTATTAAAGACTTCCAGGCCAGCCAGGGTAGTTCATGGCCAGAGATGTTTCCTCTCGCCAAAGGCTAAATCTGGCTTGTAAAGGTTTTGGTGGTAAGTGGTGTGACACACTTAAACAAGTTGCGGCGTTTTTTTTTTAATTTCTTCAACCTTTGCGGCACAAGATAGTAGGCGTGCTTGGGATATCGTTGTGGTCCTCGTTAGCCATTTCGATGGAAGTAGCCACAGCCCTGTAGACCTCCGGAGGTACTATTCCAGCCATAGCATTGTTACTAGGGTCGATATTAATAAAACAGTGATAATCTGACAAATGATATTTAAAGCTACATCCACTGGCTCTATATAGGCCCTGTATTGCAGGGGCAGCATATTCGTCTTATGAGAAGGCGAGCGCATACCCTGTCGGCTGCAGAACATGTGACCTAATGAGGTGACGCAATAGACTGTTCCGGGTGTGTATTTTATTCTTCATTTTTTCACAGATATCTTATAAGTCAGAAAAACACACAAAATACAACCGTGCAAAATAGGTACTCCATATCACATAATGTTGAGCTTACATTTTGCTTCATTATTGCGCAGGTGGAATGTGCAAGACTCCGTTTTACTCTAGTTTGGCTTTAACGAGTTGGCCTCATAGTAGCTAATCATCTCGTAAAGAGCTGCAGTATGGTTAACCTTGACTTCCTCAAACATCTTGGGAACTATTGGGAGGTCAACGCTAGATCGTTTGCGTATAAAAATCAGGACATAATTTATGTTGATGGTTAGCCTTTGATACAAATATTAAAAAGGCGCTCCTTTTTGCATGCACCAGCCTGATGCCACCAGAACCTGTCCTACGAAAGAGTGTTTTCTTTGTGACCTCCAACGACTGTTGCCAAAGAGAAGATGTACCTGGAACTGCCAATTGTGGAGGAGTTCTCAGAGGACAATGACGATTTTACGATCACCGCTCATAGTGGCCACCTCCCTAGGCAGTCGGTTAAGGTCACCGTATCGTAGGCTGGAGACCTAAAGCCTACAATTAGTATTGGTTGATAAGTTAAGATCTTCTTGCCACGCAAATATCAAATAATAATAGTCATTTGATTCTTTTTTCTGTACAGAAATACCTAATGGCTAGTTGGAAAGTTCTTTTTGTGTTGTTCCAATTAAAACTAACTTGTCGCATTGTACTTTTTACATTGATTTTAAAAACACTGGTATGTCATTTAGAACCTTTACTTTGCTCACTTTGAACTATTAAGTCGATTAGTTCCTTTTTCTTTGCTCAAAAAATAAAAATCATATCGCTTAGTACTTTTTCTCTGCTCAACATATTTTTAGCATGGCGCTTAGTCCATTGTTCTTTTCCCAAAAAATACAAACCATGTCGCTTAGTACTTTTGTCTCTGCGCAACATATTTTAAGCATGGCGCTTAGTCCCTTGTTCTTTGCCCAAAAAATACAAACCATGTCGTTTAGTACTTTTTTCTCTGCTCAACATATTTTAAGCATGGCGCATAGTCCCTTGTTCTGTGCCCAAAAAATACAAACCATGTCGCTGAGTACTTTTTTCTCTGCTCAACATATAAGGACCAAGTCATTAAGAACCTTTTTCTTTGCTCTGTTTCTTATTTCTTGGGTAAATAGGTTGTGTTCCTTGCACAGAAATCAATGCATTTGGCCTAAGCGACACCTAAATCCGAAATTAATACAATTATGTTAATACGATAAAGACTAAAATAAGCGCTGTAGAATTTTGAATCTAATTATCCAAACAAAATTGAATTTGAGCAATAAACTGATGATTTACGATTTTTTTTCAAAAAATTAAAACTTTGAAACGCTCTGGTGTAAAGTTTTCAAAATGGCGCTTAGCCCCTTTTTCCTTTCAACAGTCGATATAGTCTTTAAAATACAAATAAAAATCTTTCATTGACACACTTTGTTCCATACAAATTTGTTGCCGAAACACGGAAATGAAACTTACGAATTAGATCTTCTGCAAAGAAAATTTCTTTTAGCCGACCTACGGAAGTGAGACTTTAAGAAGATCGACAGAGTGGGTTTCCCTTTGTAGGCCCTACTAGAAACGCAACATCTTAAACCTATCTTGACTTGATTCTATATTACCATTATAGAAGCACAGACTTCGTCTAGGTACTACAAAATGGCTTAGCAACACGTGTAGCCGCCATAATATCTCAAGCTTAACCTCAAATCACCTGTTCACTCTTTACACAGGTGTTCACGCTGCTGAACCCTAAAAATATGAATAATGTCCTAGCACAGGTGTGACGCAACACGGGAACTTCTATAAAACACTCGGCATGTAAAACCAGACGCCATTTTCTTACGCCTTCTCCCAAGTCAGTTCCGAAGTCGTTTACGCGCCTTTTTTCATAATTAACACCTAATTTGAACATCGGTACTCAAAAAATACTTCAAAATTACTGCCCTGAATTATCGTTACGTAATTTGAAACGAAATCGTAATTTTGCTAAGTGATAATTGAATTAATTCTCAAAATAAGTGTCTCAAATGATCGGTGATTCTCTACTTGAGATTTTCAGCGCGAATTGAAGATATCCGTTATCGATAATCGTAGATTTTCTTCGATGATTATCGCTGTAAAACGTTCGATTGATTGTTTTATCGCTGAGTTTTGATAAATTTGTTAATTTCACCACAGTTTTACGTTTTCTCGCACCGTGATTGGTCACATGTCGCCATAGATCGTTCTGAAAAGATAGCATGTGATTCAAGATGGCGGATTTTCAGGTGGTGAGTTGTAGATAGACAAGAAGAAGTCCGCAGTTGACTGACGATTCATTTGGTAAGACTTTTCTTTAATTATTATTTCGTACTTTTGGTTAAAACAGTAGTGAGTGAGCTTAGTACACTTAACATGTTTTTAATCACACTTGAGTTATATATTTTGATTTTTAAATAATCATTATTTTTTCCTTTTCCTCATCTTTTTCCCATTACAGAAGAAAAATTGATATTTATTCGAATATAATTGTTGTTGCCTAAAAGCCTAAAGTTAATGGAATACAAGAATTTGAGACATCTTTAAATTTTGACTAAATATTTAGTTTGTAAGTAACAGGCTAATTTATAATTTGTAAGTAACAGGAGGTCACATTGGTAGAGCAATAGCCCCTTATCGTAAATTACACTCTGATAACGCTATCAGAAAACGAGACTAACCAAATAGTTACTTTAACTGTTAAGTGCTTCAGGGTACGGCAATTTGCGTCTTCTAGATTAATATTAACTTTGCGCTAACTTTGTACTGTACTGTACCTAAAACCATACATACATACATACATAATATCACGCCTGTATCCCTAATGGGGTAGGCAGAGCGTAAACGACCCAAACAAAGGTCGTATCCGCCACGTCTGACAAGTTTTGAGGGTTGTTTAAGATAGATCTGTATATAATATACTGAAACCCTCGAGTCCCTTAGCTGGTTTTTACAGCATGCCCGGGAGGAGATGCAGCTGGCACATTCTATGTTTTTCTATCGCTCCCAGACCAGCATGGAAGTTAAAACCAACCTAAAACCAAAGACTTGTAATTTGTAGATGCAGCATCTTAAAGTAGAGTTATGTAGGTTCATTCGCAAGATCAGACTTTATTCTTTACACGAAAAATATTACAAGATAGGCAGACCGTTAATTAAAATAAAAAGCCGAATTCGCTACACTTAAGAACCCTCGATTGCGAGAAAAATAACTGGCTAAATTCTTACTTAAAACCGTATTTGCTACTTAGGTACCTACTCTCAATATTTAATTCACTTGTTCTACATTTCTATAAAATACTTTAGTAAACTCGTAACAAGGTACTGTTGAGTTTAGTAAAGTATTTTTCAGCTGTGTTTGGAAGGCACGACAACCGGCAGTCGTAAACTTGGGATAGGGATCATTGTGGTCATACCCCTTAGGGTACCTTAGTACCCTGGAAATATTCTGCCAACAACAAAATTTTATTTAATAAACTCGGCTCTCCACCTCTCCACCTCCCAACCTGAAAGCTGTGCCCATAGGAGAAAAGTTTTTGTATAAAGAGTCTAAACTATTTCAGGTCTTAGGCAACTCAAGGAGGCCAAATAACTAAAAACATATTTTCAATATGTTCGTATGTAATACGTCGAATTATCGAGGCCTTTAGCCGAACAATAAGATATTTTGTACACGTTCTATGTGAGTTGTCGCGGTTTCAAACGTCATACAATAATTGGTTTTGCATACATACACACCTACGTGGCAATATTATATTTATGCCAAATCGTGGGCAACTATTTAACGAGTTGCGTCGAAAAGTAAAGATAAGTTGCATACCCTAGATATTTGTGACGTGAAACCTTAAACCTATGGGCGCTTTTCCACTAGACGGCACGGCACCGGCAACGGCGACGGCACGGTACCGTCGACGGTATCGTGGATGAGATAACGTATGAAAATCAATGAAATTATATGACACGCTTTTCCACTTGCCGGCACGGCACCGGCACGATATGTCATCGATTCCCATAGGTAATTGTCACGTGATCGTCACCGTGCCGTCGCCGTGCCGGTGCCGTGCCGTCTAGTGGAAAAGTGAAACTATCTTGTTGTAGGCTTTCTTACAGCAATGAAAAACATAATAAATCTGTAAAATACAGTAAAATCACATAAAATTACGTAGAATCGTCACGCAAGTTAAATTAAATATGTAACAATGGTTCCCCATACAAATTGACCACTTTGATCAGTGTTTTCTTTCCGTGAAAGTTGTTAATTTCCGTTGGCTGAATATCAGTAAGTTTGGCCAGCTGACACACCCTGTATACATTACGGGCAGGATCACCTGCAGCAATTACACGGTTCCTTCTGATAAGGCGGAAGTGGCCTCTTATGGTGTGTTGGTTGACGATCAGGCTACTCCGCTAGGATTTATACCTACATATTCTACGTGAGAAGACCTCCAAAAATGTTGTGTAGGAGCTGTACCTAAAGCATTTTCAACTATACACTTGAAAAAATACAGTTCAAAATTCTCTTTTTGTGTACAAAATCAGCTGAACAAACTTTACCCAATATTTTGGAACAGACAAGAATTTTGTACCGTTGTGTCTGTAGCTAATATAAAGCAATAAATTACAAAATATTGTTCTTTGAGAAAACTTGTAAAATATATTATAGAATATAGAAAGTGTCTAAATGCACCAAAATATAGCTGCTACCAAGAAAAACTTCTATATAAACTGAAGGCTTTAAAAACCATTTAAAACCATTTATTTGCCACACAAGAGTTACAATTTTACATTTATTTTTGCTACAATTTTAACTTATTAGCTATCTTAAAGGTAGGTTAGGTACACATTATTTTTTTACGTGGTCTTTACCTGGTTATTAGTACCTTGGTGGTTATATACCCCTCAGATTTTATAGAAGTTTTTGTTGATAGCAGCAGGATTTTGGTGCATTTGGACACTTTCTTTTTATTTTAGCAGCAATCTTTTACCCGCCACCTAAAATTGACAGATTACGCGTAAAATCATTGTTATATATATCCGGTAAATCCATTAAAAACTTCTCTCATCTAGTGGGTTTTTGAGTCTAGGTACATCTCGATGAATTCAGCCCCCGTAGCATGCGGCCGCGATAAGGCCGTGATAGCCGCATCTATCTGTCAAATTGTATGGGAGTTTGACAGATAGATGCGATATATTAGTTATCGCGCGACGGCTTGCTACAGGGGCTGGTGGTAAAATCATAAATAGTAGGTGTCTAAGGACTAGGTTTTGATTATCTCCTGTCCTGTATTCTGAAAAGTTTTAATCTAGGTAGTAGCTAGGCGCTTTTGAACTATCGTTAAACTAACTGCTACAACTTTTTCCTCTAAAATCGATTCGAACAACCCAGCCTTAGGTAACATTCCATTCTTTCATACACAAATACAAATTGTCTCACAAACGTCCGCTGGCGTCTATTACCATGCTCTTTGTCATGTGTTTTGTTCTTCAGATGTTGCTTGGCGTGAAACTAGTATTTGTTATTTTTCATTACAGTAACTGTTTTGTTGCGCAATGTGACCCGTTTCAAATGTTATGCAGATTATGTGTTGCTGTAAGTTAGTAGTAGGTTTAACCGATGCTTGCAAGAATCGTGTTTGGTGCATGAGGAAAAGTTTATCAGATAATATATCTAAGGAGCAAGTGCAAGCAAACCAGCACTCTATTGATCTCACAGTCAGTCATCGATACCTTCATCTCCGATGGGCTTGCTGAGGGACTTGGTGTCGACCCACGCCTGGCCTTGCTCCAGGAGTTGCGCTCCGCAGTCAGATAGAGAGCCCATTTGAAGTGTTTTTAGAACAACAAAGTTTAAAGAACAGAAAATTTTGCTTATGATTTAGTTAGCCTTGTTTCTCCGCCCAATCATTTAAATGTTTATTATTTAAAATTTATTTAAACACGCAAATATTATTTTAACTTAGTTGTTATCTGCGTTCGAGTAGACCGTGACATGTTAAAACGTCTCCATTAAATGAAAGACACGATTTTCATGAGTTTCAGTGTAGTTAAATAGGTTTGAAGCAAACTTTACATTCTAAATTAAATAATGTTAGGATAAAAATCAAGCCCGTATCTTTAACCTGGGCGTCTATTCTACTCGAAAACGCTCGCCTCGCCCCGTCGAGTCGAACGCCGTTCGTCATAAGCTTGATGGGTCCCGTCAAATACAGTGTGAAAGTGAAGCAAGATAAGCGATCATAGACTACTATAGACTTATAAATAAACCTACTTCCGATTGATAATGTTTAATGCTAAGGTTTAATGAGATTGATTGATTGATGTTTACTCTGAAAATAATTGGACGTAAAAAAATGCCAAGTTTTCGATCATAAGCCTTGAAAAGTAGTAAGTGAATAGGTAAGATAATACATACATACTATCACGTCTGTATCTCTAATGGGGTAGACAGAGTGTTAACGACCCAAACAAAGGTCGTTTCTCGTTCCTCTACGTATGTTTGAGGTTTGTTTAAGATAAATCTGTATATTACAATGACATGTTGTCAGCTTCTTTATTCCCATTATCTGGGGTCGGCTCTCCTTGTCCGTCTTCTATATTCTCAGCCCATCGCCTAAATTACAATATTATACTTCAGCCCTTGCATGCTTTTATAGCCTGCCCGGGAGGCGATGCAGCTAGCGCATTCTATGTTTTTTTTTAGTATGCAAACTTTACTCTCGGTCCAGCATGGAAAGAAAAACAAGCTTTACGTGCTTTTCCCGAGTTACCAGCGAAGACAAAAATCTTTAATTCCTGGTAGGTACCTAACTAGAAAACGTTGCATCGTAAGGCCTTTACTCTAACACACTGTGCCGCCAGCATATTGTCGCCGGTCATGCCGCCAGCATTATCGCCGCCGGCATGCCGTGCGATTCTCGCGCTGAATAGTTTTTAACATAAAACTGCACTTTATGTTAAAAGCAAAATATTTGGCACAGTGCTAGTTACATGACTAATTTTTCGTGTCTTTTATTGTTTAGCTGGGCTCTTAGGCTAACTCACCTCACCAGGTACTCCGAACCTTCGATTATTCAAGTTTTAATAATGTTTCCTTTATCTGCATACAAAACCTGATTCACTTGCTAATTTTCAGCTTTATAGGTTAACGGGAAGTACCAGTTCTATTTTGACAATCCCTATATGTGTCAGTCGGTGGGTGTCGTTTTCGTCTAACTTGGCATATTCGTTTCATGATTCTAGCTTTAGGATCTGCGTTGATGAGTTTGTTAATCATTCAGTAAGATTTAAGATTTGGGCCCCCCGCCTGGTCTTCCAGCCTCCTACATATTGGAACTTTTACTATGTTTTCTGCCTAAGCATAAGCACTCTGAACATTTTTTTTGTAGAAATGGTTCAACATATATCTCACGCACTCTACTCCATAATACTGGAAGCTCCGGGGCTCGAACTATATGTATTTTGATTTTTTACCCAAAAGCTCCAAGACAGATTGATAATGATTGATTGCAAATTTATTTGCACATAAACCCTTATTTTAAAACCTTTAGAACCATGTGACCTCCGGAACCTCCTGTCATTTTATGCTAGTCTATAGTGTCAGCTTAATTGTCAGTCAGTCAGTCAAGTTAAAAAATTAGATTTTCTGTATATTATTTAGAAATAAACATCTAGAAATCAACTGTCTTCTACACTGTAGAATTTACACAGTTTACCAACGAATCCCAAAATTCTTCAGTCACATAACGCGCAACGAGAACTCCCCATAGAACTGCTGGTGGTGCAGGGAAAAGTGGAGGGGAAAATGCCTCGCAGCCGCTCACCAACTAGATGGACGGATCAGATAAAATCTGTGATCAAGAATACCATTACCGAATGTTCGCACGAAGCCAGTAATAGGACTAGATGCCAATGCATCGTTAGACAGGCTACACAGAATCCTGCCAATTCCCGGCCACGACCACTCTGCCAAGAGTAAAAGACTAAGAAGAAGAAAAAGAGAAATCCAACATACAGACAATTTCGATGTGCGAACATTTCCATGAAACTCATCCCACCGCATAATAATCAGCGGTAGTTTATTTTAGGGCACAGACTCCCGGCCCATTTTAGGAAGCAGGAGTCTCTGCTGATCAAAGCAAACTAGTACTCCGACCCTTGCATGATCCTTTTTATCGACGTCCCCAAATCGGCCCAAAAATCTAAGTGGAACCAAATATCTGTAACTATTATATTTAGAGCAGATTTGCACATTGAGCACGGCCTCGGAGAGAATAATTGTGATAGGTAGTTAAGTGTACGTACGTGTACTAACAGCTTAATTGTAGTGCGTGCGAGTGAAAATTATATTTTTTTTGCAATAAATGATCAAAATATTTTCAGTTTTATTTTATTATCATTAAATCCATAACGTTGATTTAGTTTTACCTGGACACTAATACATAATTTACCACTGGTTAGTGTGATTAACATAAATAATTCACTCAAACAATGATTGGCTGACCATATTTGAGGATTTGATGTGAATCAACTCAACGTAGCTACTCATGAAACTGAACAACTTTCCCCAGAGAACATACATAGGTCCAAATATGCAAAAAATAGGTCAGTACCCCAAAACTTAGAACCCCTGACATCATTTGTATCCAAATATGTTTTAAAGTTGTTCAGTTTCGTAATAAAATAGAAAATCTATAAAATCCGATGAATCTCGGTGTAATAAATTATATTTAAAAAGCAATAATTTAATTTTATTACATTCACATAATTTCGTGTTAGCAAACGAGACCAAACCGACGGATTACCGTGCCCTCCGAAGCACAGATTTATCTTTTTTGGCAGCTGTTAGGTGATTCAGCCTGTATTGTCTTAACTAAGTACTCAAGGGTCAGCCTTACATGATAATGATAAATCACATTGATTAGAGAAAGTCGCTGCCGCTCCCATTTACTCTTCTGTGATAAATCACAACTTTTTTTTTAACGTTCAAAAATGTGTTATTTACAACATGGGATATTTACAAAAATGACTTAATTAAAACTAATTAAAGGTAATAAATGGCCTCCAGAGCGTCCTGCTGTGGCATGGTGCCCAGCACGCTGGCAGCTTTCTGCGATTTCTTGATCAGGGGCAAAAGGTTCAGACTCTGACCATTAGACAGACCAGTGATGACAGAAGAGTTGACGGTGGATTGGGGGTACAGCAAGTAATTTTGCGTCAAATACCGGATTAGAATAGCATCTCTCCATCTCTTCCCGCGGATGCCGTAAAGGCCGACAATTAAATTTATAAAATGGATCTGGACAGCAGCAACTCACCTGCCAAGCGTCGCGAGAAAGGCAATTATCCTCCAACAAGAGAGGCCCATGTCCTGAAATGGACTTATAGTGGCTCATATTAAAAAATAAAATAAAATAAAAAATATTTGTTTGATGATATTTGGCGCCTAATTCTAGTTGGGAGGGTGGTGTTTTTCATTATGTTATTAATCATACATAATGTGCCTACTAAGTAGTTGTGTAAAAGCTAGACCATTTTGCAAGTGGGCGTAGCGTCTAAACCACTTTGTGTTAAATGGTGTATTTTTCCCATAATATCAATGATAACCTATAGATCATATATTATAGGAAAAATATAGAAATAATAATACTTTTAATTCATAATTATGACCCATTCGCCTTTGCGACGGCACCTAATTTCGTGTAAAAGCTAGAGAATTTTGCAAGTGGGCGTAGCGTGTAAACCACTTTGTGTAAAGTAGTGCATTTTACCCATAATATCAATGATAACCTATAGATGATATATAATAGAAGAAATAAAGTAATAATAATACTTTTAATACATAATTTTGACCCATTCGCCTTTGCGACGGCACCTAATTTCGTGTAAAGGCTAGAGAATTTTGCAAGTGGGCGTAGCGTCTAAACCACTTTGTGTAAAGTGGTGCATTTTACCCATAATATCAATGATAACCTATAGATGATATATGATAGAAGAAATAAAGTAATAATAATACTTTTAATACATAATTTTGACCCATTCGCCTTTGCAAAGGCACCTAATTGTCGCCTGGCTCGTTGTCGAATGCTTGTCGAAAATAAAGGTAAATAATACAATTTTGGGTTGTCAAATTATCACCAAATTACCGATATCATAGACAAAAAACGAATTTAATAAAAAATAAATTGTAGAAAGGAACAAAAAATCACAGTTTGATACGGTTCTCAATGAACGTGGGCGGAGGCGCAGCAGTACAAGGAGAACTATCAAATCAATGTCAAATCTAAAGGTGGCAGCGTAAGTTCCTTTTTTCACCACGCGAATTTAAAGCGTGGTCGTACCTTATCATACGCAACTTGACATCTGTTTGTTTACAAACAAAGCGAAAAATTTTACAGCGTCGAGTGATGACGTCTTCCATACAAAGTTCTGTCAAAGTCAAGATAAGGCGCTCGACGCGCCAGAGCTGAATAGACCCCCTGTGTCTTTAACTTAATACGGAATATGCAGACCGTTCAAAGCATTGTAAAGGACCATTTCTCTACAGCAAATATTCGGATACAGTTTCAGATACGCCTTTTTTCCTGATTTCCTGAAAAGTTAGAAGAAAAAGCACATCCACTGGCTCTCATTCCGACTTATGGATTTTCGTTAGATTTTAAGCAACCTAAAAGTTTATCCTATGTTCAGCACTGAAATGAATGAAGGCCTCTAACGTAGTTGATGTCCTCCGATTCGAAGCATGAAGCCGTTTTAGATGTCAGACAATCCCCGATTGAATGTGCAATGTGCATTTAGTCCTAACTTTATCTACATACATAATGTCACGGCTCTTTCCCGGAGGGGTAGGCAGAGATCACATCCTTCCACTTGCTACGGTCCTGGCAAAATTCTTTCGCTTCATCTACATTCATTAATCTTTTCATGCACGCTCGTCGGTTAAGGGTACTCCTGACCTGACCTTTCACTAAGACGTCCCCGATCGCGGTACGTTCGTCGTGGTGGTCTTCCCCTTTCGTTCCCACTCACACTCGCCATGTACTATATCTGTTTAGTTAATCTGCTTTCATCCATCGTCTCAACATGACCAAACCACCTAAGCATTCCTTTTAATAACTATCTGCTAACTGGAATCAACCCCATGATCTTTAGATTGACTTTATCGAGAGCCAAGCAAGGCTCATAACACTAGACTAAAAATCCGAAATTCCAGTACAATTTTAGCGACAAGCCCCAAGAGCGGAGCAGCTCCAATTATCATATGGAGTCTAACTGGGCTCGCACGGAGTCTAATTTGATTGTCGAGGCCTTGACTCCGCTTCACCGTTGGCGTTGCTCTTCAATAATATGCTTTTTGAGGGGTTTAGGCGATCAGCTGATTTTGTCTAGGCCCAGACTGCTATCAAAATCAGATCTTTGAAGAATTTTAGCGACGAACAACTGATTTTGATGGGAGTCTGGTCAAAATCAGCTAATCATTGGTAAAACTCTTCAAAGGAGTGCCTGCAAAAGTGGCTATGTAGTTTCTGCTTTAGAAAAAACGCATGGTTATTACCATTCTGGCATTCTGTAAAAACCAGCTAAGGGATTCGATGAGTGTATTGTAATTTAGGCGATGGGCTGACAACCCGTCACTATAGCAATATACATAATCATCTGTTATGAATGACCCCCAAAACTTGTCAGACGTGGCGGAATGACTTTTGTTTAGTTCGTTTTTGCTCTGCCCCCTCCTCTAGGAATAAAGGCGTGATTTGTGTATGTATGTGTTTGTATGTACTATAGACTATGAAAAAACCTCACTTATTAACATGTTGTTTATTAAATCAATGTGCCAGCTGCATCTCCTCCCGGGCATGCTGTAAAAGTCAGCTTAAGGGCTTCGAGGGTTTCAGTATTGTAATTTAGGCGATGGGCTGACAACCTGTCACTATAGCAATATACAGATCCATCTGGAATAACCCTCAAAATTTGTCAGACGTGGCGGAACGACCTATGTTTAGGTCGTTTACGCTCTGCCTACCCCATTAGGGATAAAGGCGTGATTATATGTGTGTATGTTATTAAATCAAACACTAAAAAACACCCAAACACACCAAAAAACTCGTCACAATAACATTCCCGTTAAATTCGTAGCAGTAGCGGGTAGCGGCGGCGTCAAAACTGACCAAATATTTGTTCAGTCGAATAGTTGGAGTTTGTCGTTTGTCGAGTGCTTGCTACTGTGGAGGCCTTCTACACAGAAAGCGATAAAATAGTGTACTTTGTTAAGATAGGTGAAAAGGGTTTTTTTTTTTATTATCTTAGTATTACAAAAATAATTACAGGTAAATCTAGCGACGCTCCCTGTGAATATCTAGAACTGCGCACTCTTATCGGCCCAACGAAACTGTTTTTTTTTTAACTGGAAATTCTTTCAGGAGATGAAAAAACAAATCGCTTTCCCATACAGTTTGTCTGATCGTTGTGGTGATTTCGTATGGGAAAGTCATTTTATTTTTAATTTCATGAAAGAATTTAATGGTGAAAATTGTTCAGTTTCAGTGATTGAGCAATCCCTATCAGTTTGCGGTACGCTGTGTACACTCAGTAAAAAAAAAAAACTGTTGTGATGCCCGTCTTTCCCAGAACCAGACCCCAAATAGAAAGTTCCTAAAAATCGCTTCGATGTGGAAGCAGACTTTAATTTCATGACCAGTGACGACCTCTGGTGGGCGTGACACGATAATTCACACTTGGGTTAAAATTGGACTTGTGGGACCTTTTTGAAGATAGGCCGTTGTGACACTTATTTAAATATAATCTTAGGAGGAGACCATGTTAGGATTACTATAATAGTCCTTCCATGCTGGACTGGGAGTGAGAGAAAATAGTTATTTGTTCAACAAGAGAGGGAAGTTCGTTTTTACTGCGAGTGCTGATTTTGAATCCTGAGGTAGCGAAGGATACTAAAATTGAATCACGAGCGTAGCGAGTGATTAAAAAATAGTATCCTGAGCTCACCGAAGGATTCAAAGCACGAGATGTAAATGAATTCGCTCTCGTGTGATACATACAACTTTTCCCACTTTCAGTGAGAAAATATTGAGGTGTGAAATTAGGAGAAAATGCCATTATTACTTTTTTATTGGAAAAGTTGCGTTCGGAAATTGCAACAACACTTAAAAAATAAATTAAGCAGACGTAAAATTATTCTAAAATTAGCATGTAATGTTATTAATTTTATCTTTTTAATACAAATCAAATTAATTACCACAATAATAATATATTTAAACATTAAAATTTAATACTTTACAAGACAGTAAAACGTAACAAAATAGTCTACAAAATAAAATTTTAGGTTGCATCAATTTTCAGAACGCACCCCCAAGAGACCAAATAAAAAAAAGAAAAAAACAAAGTTTTGAAGTTGTGTCAAAAAATGACATACCTTTGCCCTTTGCCTCATTTAATAAAATTAAAAAGCTACTTGGTCTCTCTTAAGAATAAAATGGCCTTTTCCTCACTGAATTTAGGCGGGAAATGTGCTCTTTTTGAGGTGAAAGTGGGAAAACGTATAATGTGCCAGCTGCATATTCTCCCGGGCATGCTGTAAAAGTCAGCTAAGGGATTCGAGGGTTTCAGTATTGTAATTTAGGCGATGGGCTGACAACCTGTCACAATATAACAATATACCGATCCATCTGGAATAACCCTCAAAATTTGTCAGACGTGGCGGAACGACCTATGTTTAGGTTGTTTACGCTCTGCCTACCCCATTAGGGATAAAGGCGTGATTATATGTATGCATGTACCTAAGTATAATAGTCTAAAAACATTTAGTATACCTATTACCTAATAATCTTTTGAATTTCAATATTTTGAAAATTATATAAGGTTATTTAATTTCACGATTTCAGGTTTAATCAGCAGATGTCACCTAGTCAATTGCACTGCGCTCTAAAATCGTCCAAGTGTGATGCGTAGGACAAATAACACCAAGTGGAGAAGGGGGGGAGTTTCCTGCTGCTTACACTTACAACAAACTTACACTTACATTCACTAAAGAAAACGTCTTGTTTAGATGGAACGGTCGAAATAAATAAAAACATGTTTTTCCATGCAAACTGACTCGAACAGCCACTTCGTCCATGTAGAAATTGTTACTTATAAGAAAGTCGTTTAGTTCCGAACCCTTAAAAACTCATTAATGAATGAAAATTCTCGATACATGTTATGAAATGACGAGATTTTCCCGAAGAAGAAGAAGAACAAGAAAAGACTATATTCTGTTAATGAAGAGAGCTATCCGTTGACAGTATTGCAAGAGTGATGCTTATGATAGGTGAGTATGGGCAATATCACGGCAATTTCTTCTAAGTATAAGATGCTATAGATTTCCTCCGATATTTTATAACATGATGAACTTTTCCTGAAGAAAAAGAAGAACAAGAGAAGACTATATTCTGTTAATGAAGAGAGCTATCCGTCGACAGTATTGCAAGTAAACACTGTCATGGAGTTGCTCTCTTTATGAACGGATGCTGTTTCGCCGAGAACAGAAGAAAATATAGAAGAATAGAAGACTGAACAAAGAGGAAGCTAATTTGAATTTGATTAACAGTTTTTAGTTGCATTTAAAAATGGATAGAAATTAAACGTCTCGATATTATAAATTATTGTTTGTAAATTTAATGTTAAACTCATTGATATGTAGTTTATTCAGGGATAAGGAGTATTTGCTATTTCAGGTATGATTTTTAAACCTAGTTGTTCCGAATGTAGCAGTTCTTTTAGACAGTTGCTTTCGGATTAACTTGAAAACTTCGTATGGCAACAGAACAACAAAACTTAGCATAAGCATTTTCTTATCTTATCTAGCCTACATCATCCCACTGCTGGGCAAAGGCCTCTCTCTTCTCCTTCCATTCTTTCCTGTTCTGGGCCTCAAGGTGCCAATCCTTGGAGAATGAGTTTCTCATCGCGCCATCTGCGACGGGGTCTTCTAGCTTCCACGGCGTCGTCGTCTTGTGGTGGGTGGGTGGTACATTATTTTTAGTCATATATCTCTTGACATGCGATGTACATTCACCATGATATTAATTTTTTTTTCATACTAGTATTTACAGTAAGTTAGTCATGCTAGTACTTATTGCGTTAACATTATAGTCTTAAAATCTGGTGTATTTGTACGGTCTTAATGTATCTCTAATGTTATTTAGATAAAGATAGTGCTTGTCAGTCATATAACTTATCTTATACAGTGTTATTTAACTTGTTACACATTGTACGTTCGTATAATAAAGGCAAATGCCATAAAATTTATTGTTTGCTAACCTACATTTCGTTTCTAGTTTATATTATTACACGTGGAAGATCTGTTTACCTAATCATTTCTAAATTAGGTAATTTACTAAAATTATTTCTACGTAAAATCAACAGCTGATTTCAACGTATCCATACTAACTATATTTATTTGTCCAATTAACTGAACATGCTATTTGGCATTACCAACAGGAATAACAGTAAAACCAGCTGTTAAATTGTCTTTCTATTTTATAGAATGTATTCGTCCATAAATATCTACATAATTTCTTATTTCAGTTCTTAAACAAATCAAACATGAGGTCTGCCTGATGGAAAGCTACAAAATAGTCGTCCGCAGATGTCAGCAGCATAGCAGACGCGCTAAGCAATATTTTCTCTTGTAAAAAAAAATCTGCCAGCCCCAAAATTCACCTCGATTGCTCAACCTCACAAAACTCAAGTTGACATATTAAATTCCTGTTTTATCTCAGCCCTGATAAGGCTCAAGATCCACCATGCCCTGATAAGGTGATAAGAAAACCAAACATACTGTCACCTGTGCCTTAATAGATAGAGATAACAGAGGTTTTTTATGGCGGGGTTTTGATTAAGAGGTCGATGCTCGAGAACAGTGTGGAAGATTCTTTTAAATTACTTTGAATTCAGATTTCAGAATTCAAGAATCCTGTTATTGAAAAAAAAAATCTTGTAACTATAGGTAGGTACCTATTAGGTATGCTAAGTAAGTAGCTACTAAATATAATTTAGAATTTTTAGCCCATTATAAACGAACAGTTCGAGGATTTTTATGTAGGTAGGACACCAACCAAAACACCTATATTTTTTATTTCTTAGTAAAATTGTTAGGCTTTATGGCTAGACTCACTTTAGGTCCCTGAGCCGCAGCATCAGTAAGTACCTAAGGCCCGTATTTATAATCAGCTCTCAAGAGTGACAGCTAGTTTGAGTTCGTATCAGAAATGTCATTTCAGACAAAACGGCCTTAATAAATTACTCTCATTCTTGAGACCGCTTTATAAATACGAGCCTAAGTATAAAGGGTTAGTATTCATAATAAGGTTTAACCGGTTTAACAGATTTTCCGTTAATTCTTCCGTACGTAAACTTATCTTTTTTAAAACAGTTGTACACAAATGGAAACAAAGGGCAGTAACTAACAATATTCAATAACAGCATGGAGTAATATAACATGCGAGTAACTAACAGTAAGTAATTATTATGGAAGAGCGAAATCTCTTGCTTGCTACAGATAATTTCCGCTCAACGCCGGAAAGTGGAAAAGTAGAGGGGAGGACTTGACAAATCAAGATAGAAAACATTTCTTTTCATAAAGATAACCACTGAATTGAATATTAAAAAATCATCAACATATAGAAGGTTAGCGGTTTTCATAAAGACAACCACTAAATTGAATATTAAAAAATAATCAACATATACACTTTAGCGGTTCTCATGTTGTCCGTGAGTTCTGGCCTGGCAAAACTTACCAAGCATTTGGTGGCTAAATATGGTGCTGATGCAGTTCCGTAGTCACCGTGTTTCAGTATTTAAGACAAGACCTACCTGAGACGTACTACATGTGCGAGTGAGCTACAAAAGCGCAGAATAATAAATTACGCAGAACTAAGTATTAAGTGATTGTTGTTGTCAGGATGCCGGATGCACTGTGGGCAAAAAGAACAACAAATTGGGTCCCTCTCAACGGAAGACGGGCACGAGGTCGTCCCAGGAAACGATGGAGAGACGAGATAGATGCCCACGACCGCAACTGGACGGAGGTGGCCCAAGATAGGGAAAAATGGAGGAAGGGGAGGGAGGCCTTTGCCCTGCAGTGGGGCATATCAGGCTGTTAATAATAATAAATAAGTATTAAGTGAACAATTGAACATGGTAAGTAAAAAATGTCAATCTGATCAGTTTGTCGCTGAAACGTCTGCAGGTTCGACGCCTGTTTACGTCAAAATATAAATAGGGGGATGTCCTTCAAAAATCCTAACTTATGAAATGAATTGCGAGTAGGACAAAGCAATAGTTATTTGTTCAACAAGAGAGGGAAGTTCGTTTTTACTGCGAGTGCTGATTTTGAATCCTGAGGTAGCGAAGGATACTAAAATTGAATCACGAGCGTAGCGAGTGATTAAAAAATAGTATCCTGAGCTCACCGAAGGATTCAAAGCACGAGATGTAAATGAATTCGCTCTCGTGTGATACATACAACTTTTCCCACTTTCAGTGAGAAAATATTGAGGTGTGAAATTAGGAGAAAATGCCATTATTACTTTTTTATTGGAAAAGTTGCGTTCGGAAATTGCAACAACACTTAAAAAATAAATTAAGCAGACGTAAAATTATTCTAAAATTAGCATGTAATGTTATTAATATTATCTTTTTAATACAAATCAAATTAATTACAACAATAATAATATATTTAAACATTAAAATTTAATACTTTACAAGACAGTAAAACGTAACAAAATAGTCTACAAAATAAAATTTTAGGTTGCATCAATTTTCAGAACGCACCCCCAAGAGACCAAATAAAAAAAAATAAAAAAAACAAAGTTTTGAATTTCGATACCAGTTGTGTCAAAAAATGACATACCTTTGCCTCATTTAATAAAATTAAAAAGCTACTTGGTCTCTCTTAAGAATAAAATGGCCTTTTCCTCACTGAATTTAGGCGGGAAATGTGCTCTTTTTGAGGTGAAAGTGGGAAAAATAATATACGATAGCTTGCGTGTGCGTGTGTGTGTACCTATGTTTGTAACTTTTCACGGTGAATAGATTCTGATGATATATGGTATACCTACCTACCTACCTAATAGAATATTCCTCAGTAAAAAGGGGTTAAACTTAGGGTTTCACTGTATTGCAAATTAGGCGATCAACTGACAACTCGTCACTTCAAAAGCAAAGCAACCATCTGAAACGCCTCATAAAATGTGTCGGACGTGGCAGAAATGGCTTTAACCAAGCCGTTGATACTCTGCCTATCCCTATAGACATGCGCGTGATTAATCGGAGTTTATGTAAAGAAACAAAAGATTTTATACTATCAAGTACTTAATTCCAATAACTTCCGATGAATCGATGATTATCTATTTAATTATCGCAGATAAGATTAATATTGAATCGCATTCAATCACACTATATGGTAAACTAAAGGGAAATAACCCAGTCATTGCTTGTACAAATAATATTATTAAAATAAATGAAGAAAAAAACCATTTTTTAAGGATTTGTGTACAAAATGTGTGTGATAAAGGATTGCCTCTTTGTATGTTTGGTGTATCTCGTAGTGAAAGATGTGCGAAGCAGTGATATTCTTTGTGAAGAAGACTTTTGTAGAGTGAGTTCAGTTTTTCTCTTTTTTTCCTTTTTTTAATACAGTGGCAACAAATCATACGGCCCACCTGATGGAAAGACAACTTTCACCAGGAAATTATTTCAGGCAGTAAAAAATATTGACTTCTCCATACAAAATGACCTCCCTAAAGACCTCAAAGGGATGGAACATAGAGGAAGTAAATAAGGATGGAAGTGAAGCCAAAAATGAAATCATAGAGGGAATAAAAGTTCTTAAAGAAAAAAATTATGTTCATGAATCATGACATGACATACCTACATTTGTGCAAGCCAACCTATGGTTTGAGCCACGTAAGATTATTTTTTTCAAAAAGGTTGATATCTGTTTTGATTCTTAGGAATATAGTTTCGAAGAGGGTTGCTCTGCACCAGCGCAAGAGTGCTCCATCAACAATGCGACCCATAACGGCATCTGGCTGCTTTCTCCTACGCCATGCAACTGCTGCCAATTCTGCTTGCCTGTCTTTGGTAGGTAAACATAAAACAGTGAACGTTGCGCGAGCGACCTTTCATGAAAATCAACTCAAACGAGTTTGTCACGAAGAAATTAATTAGTCACACGAGCAAAGCAACCGCAGTCGATGGTTACGCGAATCGTGCGCAACGTTACATGAAAGCATTGAAAGCTGAAATAGGTAGACGTCACGCGAGCGAAGCGAGCACGACATTTTACGAATATACTAGATAGACGTAGGTAGTCCTCTTAAATTAAATAATAGAGATGTTTTTGTCTAGATTGCGCCGCCAAACGAGGACAAATCCGGTAAAAGCCGATCAGAT
>JARACY010005104.1:0-23413 GCA_029255725.1 Scrobipalpa atriplicella | reverse complement strand
AGGCATAGTACTTGTAGATATATTTGTAACGGGCTAAGGAAATCCCTGTCTCTTGCAAATACGCTATTTTATACTGCATTTGATGCCACCTGAATGGTAAAACAAAACTCTTTGCTATTGCAATACATAGGTACATAAAATCACGCCTTATCCCTATTGGGGTAGGCAGAGCGAAAACGAACTAAACAAAGGTCGTTCCGCCACGTCTGACAAGTTTCGAGGGCTAAATACAGATGATGATTTTGTATATTGCCATAGTGACGGGTTGTCAGCCCATCGCCTAAATTGCAATACACTGAAACCCTCGATTCCCTTAGCTGATTTTTACAGCATGCACGGGAGGAGATGCAGCTGGACATTCTATGTTTTTCTATCTCTCCCAGTCCAGCAATACATAGGTACATAAAATCACGCCTTATCCCTATTGGGGTAGGCAGAGCGAAAACGAACTAAACAAAGGTCGTTCCGCCACGTCTGACAAGTTTTGAGGGTTATTACAGATAGATGATTATATATATGCTATAGTGACGGGTTGTCAGCCCATCGATCGCCTAAATTGCAATACACTGAAACCCTCAAATCAAATCCCTTAGCTGGTTTTAAACATGCCCGGGGGCATAGGTTCAATCGGTACTTGCGTCGAAGATTCGAATGCTTTTTTTTTTGCATTTTAGAAATAAAATTATTATTATTTATTATTTAAGAGCCTGAGAAATAAAATTAAACTTTAAAAAGTGGCTTTAGATGCCGGCTGCTTTTATGAAAAAAAAATTTTTCTTCTATACAGTGTTCAATCTGCAATAAAAAGTTTGGCTACAAATTAAGTCTAAAGGAGCACATTGAAATCATCCACGAACGCTCCCAGTCGCACCCTTGCCCTCACTGTGGCTCCGTGTATGCCAGAAAAAAAGGACTAAAGAGACATCTACAAAACAAACACTCCATCGATCCTAAGGAAATAAAAGGAAATCCAACAGAAAATACTTCAGTTGTTTTGTATGAGGATAAGCTTCAAGGCACATATTTAAATGTTGATTGTAAAAATGTAAAAGAGACACATTCGAATGAAGATGATCTGAATGTAACAGAAAATACATTGCAAGTTTTGTATATGGGAACTTGAAGAATTTACTTGGAAAATTGGAGTAAATAAAATTGTACGCTCTCATAAAAGATCTTGTTGGCAAGAGTGTGTATGGATTTATTCATAGTTAAGTGCCAAATTTTCACTCACCAGGATCACGATCATAGAACATATATACTCACGACTTGAGAACCAATAAGGATCTTACTATCAGACCTTGAGGTAACGAACTCTATATACTTGTTTAAAAGAACCTGATCAGTCAGCCCCTGTTTTTTCCCGCTGCTGACTATTCATTTTCTTTCGTAGGTCCCACATAGAATTAATCTTACAACTAATATACTCACTGTGTCTCTTACCTAATAAACTTCTTTTATTTCTTCTCCTCCCTACCTATTTGTATATATTTTGTGTAGCGCTGGGCATAGGGAGAACCCAGGGCCTCACAGCACTACAGACGAACTAATTAGGTTATAATCCTGTCAAATCAAGAATCTATGGATAATAAATAGTTATGTGGGAAGGTAAAAGGTATCGACCAAATTAGTTTGCCTATAGTGCCGTCCGCCTTGGCCGTCCCTTTCTTTCACTCAAGAGACAGAAAATGACAGGTATGGTTTTATTTAGTTAATCAATTGTGTTTGTTTTCGAATCGACACCATTCTCACTCTTGTGTTTTGCATAAGGCCTCAAAAATATAGGCTCGTATTTATAAAGCGATATCAAGATTGAGAGCAATATTAATTTGACAGATCATTTTGTATTGTAATGACATTTGTGATATGGACTCAAACTCGCTGTCACTCTTGAGAGCTGATTATAAATACGGGCCTAAGGTTACCAGTTGGAAACTTCGTTTTATTACTGTGGTTTCGTTTGATGACACCGTTTTGGGCAAACCCACACTTTCATATTACAACTCAGCATGCATAAGAAATACCAACCAAGGGTTTTCCTCAAAATCAGAAACTAAGCCAGGTAAAAAAAAAACCACGAATTACTCATAATTGTTATTGTATTGGTTTTTGATACTTTTAATTATTTTTATAAACCTAAATGTACAGTCGAAGGAAAAAGAGTGATAGATAAATGTAATGAAAATACTCAACTTATTTTCAATGTTGCATCGCATCGCATCACACTGCACTATACTCGCAGACTTATACCTTATAGTCTGATATACTCTATATTAATTTAGGAAATTGATGAAGTACCTATTTGTACCTAATAATTGTTAAAACACAATAAGAATACTCGTACCTGTGTGACTCGTATTATTGGACCAAAGGAAAATTTAATAAAATATCAAATATCTTATTCAAAAAATTTTATTAATTCATCTTGAGATCCAGTCTCAGATTCAGTAACATTTATTATAAAATTTTCAGTCATAATTTCTACGTTATTATCCATGGCATTCATTTTCAGAAATCAGTCCGATAAATAACCCAAGTCACATTTTTTTTAATGGTTTTTAAATAATATAAATGTTTTATTTACAAACATAAAAATTTACAAAAGGTATTAAAATAAGAAATAAAAACATAAAATAAAAATGTACACCTTACACCACTGGTACCTGGCCCAAACGTGCCCATAATACTGGCAGCGTTGCCGCGTTGAACGGCCCATAGAGTACATAACGGCCGCGCCAGAGCTATTTGTTGGACCATGTATGAGCAGGAACGTGGATCACGACCACAATCCCTCAAACGCCGTCCTATCTTGCGCACAAAGTCCTTTGCTGCAGCGCATCGAACTCCTGACGTTTCGACTGCAAAGGGAAAGTCACAATTGGCTACTTTCCAACTAGTCAAATCAGCAACTTTTTATGAAATGTCAAAAACGCTTTTTTGTATGAAAATAATAAATTATGACGTCACGTTTTAGTAAATATTGACTAATCAAATCAATAACTTATTATACTTTTAATTCGATAATTAAAATCTAAATGTGCATTTTTTTTTTATGATGAATGAATCCACAATATTTTTAGCCATTAGTTTTAAGTATAAACGTTTTGAATTTTTTAAGCTACCCAGTCAAGTACCCAATTATTTTATAAAACTGACACGATCAGAGAGAAATCAGGCGCACGACCGTCTATTAACATGCCCACCTGACAGCATGGATCATTCTTCTTTTCGGACAATCAATCAAGTGATCACTGCAATGTCCTAACCAAACAATAAATGTTGTTGTCCCCCGCCGGGAATCGAACCCTGGCCCTCCTTTAACCACTACACTTTACCTGCGGTCAGCTGTACCCGCCCGACTGGTTTCGAATTTCGATGATGAATGTAACCAGTTTATCGTTATTATACATGGTGTAAAAAAAAAGTACTACGTTCCTTTAAATCACATGTTCTACTGATGATACCAAACAACTTCCCCAAAGCATAACATTTTTAGTTCGAAATAAAATTTTGACTTGTCCATACAAAACTGCACATCCCGGAGAGCATCTTTGTATGGAAAAGGCAAATATATTTTTTCGCGCTAAAATTTTTCTTCTCTGGGAAATTTGTTTGGTATCATCAGTAGAACATGTGGTTTAAAGGAACTTAGTACTTTTTTTTACACCCTGTATAAATAATAAATTACCGTGCAAATGTTGTCGAGACACTCGAGACACGAAAGCCCGTTTCGATGGGAATCCCCTGGCTGTTGGTAGAAACCGAAGCGTTTGTATAAGCTCTCTCTTGCATTATGTGATGTCTCTTTTTACTGCTATGTAGTAGTATGCAAAAATCAAAACTGAACCTCATATAAGTCTATTCCTGTCATTTTCTATCATGAGGGAACAGAAAGGGACGGCAATAAGTTTTAGTCAAGATTTTTAATTGATAGCAATGTCAAGTTATGTTATGTGTTAATTTGTAAATACTTATTTATTTATCGAAATACGTGTAGCGATTTCAAGATAACTTATGCCTGAAGTTATACTATAAAAGCTTTGTATAAAAGCTTAAATTATCTTGAAAGTAGTTTTCTACGGCGTAGACCTTTGCTACGAAGCGAAATATTAGGACGAGACAGGTTTATTCGTTGAGTTATCGATACCAACGTGTTTTGCGGCTCATAAACGGTTTTTTTCTTAACAACTTACAAGAACTTTTTAAGCACTCGCGATTATTTATACTCATTTTACTTTTTATCGGGTCTATTCGCGATAGATTTTGGTGGTAAATCATAGGAATTTACCTGGTTCCCGACGTTTCAACAATGTTTCAATTGTCGTGGTCGCGGGTGATTTACCACCAAAATCTATCCCAAATAGACCCGATAAAAAGTAAAATGAACTTACAAGAAATTCAAGTTTAGAAACAGCAAAACATATGTTTGTAACAGAGTTATAACTTGCGGTATCGAAATTTGAATCTCTTCTAAGTTGCAAATAAAAAGCTGTATACGGGGCGCCAAACACGTTAGTATCGATAAGTCGAACGTTAAAAATACGAACTAGATATGTATTATTTATTTTTATTCATTGTACCTACATCTCTTTTTCATTTTTTTAACGTTGCGTTATCGATACCAACGTGTTTTGCGGCCCATAAACGGCTTTTTCTTTGCAACTAAGCGGCGATTCTAATTTCGGAACCGCAAACAATAACCTTGTTACAAACATATGTTTTGCGGTTGACTTTCTTTGAAGTTGTAAAGAAAAATCTGTTTATGGGCCGCAAAACAAGTTGGTATCGATAACGCAACGTTAAAAAAATGGAGTGTACCTTGTAATGTACCTTTTAATGTTACATGTTCACAAGAATAAGAATACTAGGGCTCGTATTTATAAAGCGATCTCAAGATTGAGAGCAATATTAAGTTTGGATTTGACAGGTCGTTTTGTACTGAAATGACATTTCTGATACAAACTCAAATTCGCTGTCACTCTTGAGAGCTGATTATAAATACGACCCTAAAAATAACATCGGTGCGTGAGGAGAAATACCAGTGCCATAACAGGCATCTTCTGGGAGAGCTCGCTCCATCGTCTTTTTAGAAAAAGATCGGATCAAACATTTACATACATACATACATATAATCACGCCTTTATCCCTAATGTGGTAGGCAGAGCGTAAACGACCTACACAAGGGTCGTTCCGCCACGTCTGACAAATTTTGAGGGTTATTCCAGATGGATCTGTATATTGCGTATAGTGACAGGTTGTCAGCCCATCGCCTAAGCTACAATACTGAAACCATCATATCCCTTAGCTGATTTTTACAGCATGCCCGGGAGGAGATGCAGCTGGCACATTCTATGTTTTTCTATCACTCCCAGTCCAGCATGGAAGAAAACATTTAACCAAAACAAAAGTGACGTCTTTATGAAAACTTGTTTGTTCGTCTGTTATTTTTATTTATTTAAATAGGTATCTAATCTAAATGTAAACTGGAATGTATAATGTATTTACCTGAGTCGAATGGGATGTAAAATATGTGATTCACTAAGCGAGGTAGGTATCTAAGAACTTGATTTCCAAAACATTTACTTAGTAATATTTTCCTTAATACTTAATCTGAGACGTATGGGTTTTAGTTTTAACGCGTAACATTCTTTTAAATTTTTTTTAAAATGGTATAATTCATGTTTTAATTACGTAGAAATAATATTACGTAATTAATTAAAGTGTAATTATGGTTAGGGAGACATTGCTATCGATTTGTGGAGAGCATGACTTAACTAAATCTCAAACAAAAATGTTGCAGTCCCTTTTTGTTCTCACATGATAGACAGTGACAGGTGATAATTTTAGTCAAGAAGTGTTTCGTACGCATACGAATCAATACCATTGACTCTTGGGCCAAAGTTTTTTTTAATATTTCGATTGATTTCGATCTACTATTCTTGAGGAAAGTTGTTCATTTTCATGAGAAGGTCCATATCTTCCATGCTGGACTGGGAGTGATAGAAAAACATAGAATGTTCCAGCTGCATCTCCCCCCGGGCATGTTTAAAACCAGCTAAGGGATTTGATTTGAGGGTTTCAGTGTATTGCAATTTAGGCGATCGATGGGCTGACAACCCGTCACTATAGCAATATATATAATCATCTATCTGTAATAACCCTCAAAACTTGTCAGACGTGGCGGAACGACCTTTGTTTAGTTCGTTTTCGCTCTGCCTACCCCAATAGGGATAAGGCGTGATTTTATGTACCTATGTATTGCTGGACTGGGAGAGATAGAAAAACATAGAATGTCCAGCTGCATCTCCTCCCGTGCATGCTGTAAAAATCAGCTAAGGGAATCGAGGGTTTCAGTGTATTGCAATTTAGGCGATGGGCTGACAACCCGTCACTATGGCAATATACAAAATCATCATCTGTATTTAGCCCTCGAAACTTGTCAGACGTGGCGGAACGACCTTTGTTTAGTTCGTTTTCGCTCTGCCTACCCCAATAGGGATAAGGCGTGATTTTATGTACCTATGTATTGCAATAGCAAAGAGTTTTGTTTTACCATTCAGGTGGCATCAAATGCAGTATAAAATAGCGTATTTGCAAGAGACAGGGATTTCCTTAGCCCGTTACAAATATATCTACAAGTACTATGCCGTTTATCATTTTAAATCACGTACAAGCGGATGCGTGATAAAAATTGCAAGTAGATAGTAGTAGCAATTCGTAGTTGCAAAAATCATGACTTAACTAATACCTGTCATTGGGCCCGATTCGTAACCATCTCGACTTAACTCAATCTCAACTAAAATTATTGCCATCCCGTTCTCTCATGATAGAAAGTGACAGGTATGGACTTATATTAGTTAAGTCGCGTAATTTGCAACCACGAATTGCTACCATTTTCTATCATGAGGAGAACAGAAAGGGACGGCAATAATTTTAGTCAATAATTCGTTAAGTCGTGCCCTCAACGAATGGATTGTAGTATGAGAAAAGCTCAAGCTATTTCATTCCACGGTCATCTGAAGGACAACGCACTCTACAGAAACGGAATTTATAGGTCTACCGGGTGTAAGGGACAATGTGGGGTGTGATGGGATCTACCTAAAAAATGCACATTTCGATTTTAACAATCGAATTAAAAGTATACGGTGTGTAAGGGACAGCGTCCCGCAAACTGATAGGGGTTGCATAGTCAACCAAACTGAACAACTATCACCGGGATTTTTTTTCAGGAAATGAAAAAAAAAATTGCTTTTTCATACAAAGTGACCGCCTCGATCCGACAATTAGTATGGAAAAGCAAATTTTTTTTTCATTTCCTGAAAATAAATCCTGGTGATAGTTGTTCAGTTTGGTTGACTGAGCAACCCCTATCAGTTTGCGGGACGCTGTCCCTTACACCCGGTATAAGTTATTGATTTGATTGGTCAATATTTACTAAAATGTGACGTCATAATTTACTATTTTCATACAAAAAAGTGTTTTTGACATTTCATAAAAAGTTGCTGATTTGACTAGTTGGAAAGTAGCCAATTGCAGAAACACACCAAAGTCTGAACGGCAAGAGAGCCAGTGAAATTACTGGCACAAGATACATTCCACCTTAGGTCTCACAGTTTCAACGCACTCGGCTATTTCACTAGGGCTCGTATTTATAAAGCGATCTCAAGATTGAGAGCAATATTAAGTTTGGATTTGACAGGTCGTTTTGTACTGAAATTACATTTCTGATACAAACTCAAATTCGCTGTCACTCTTGAGAGCTAATTATAAATACGACCCTAGGATCTAGTGGGATAGTAGTAGGGTGGGCCGGATGGTTAGTTGCCACTGTATAGGTATAATAACATAAAAAAAACTAAAATAAAACAAATATCTATACATAATAAACAAGACGAACCTTTTCGTCCTTTTTGTACAAGAATTTTCATAAAATATTAGTATCGAACTTATAGGCTCGTATTTATAAATCGATCTCAAGATTGAGAGCAATATTAAGTATGGATTTGACAGGTCGTTTTGTACTGAAATGACATTTATGATACGAACTTAAACTCGCTGTCACTCTTGATTATTAATACGGGCCTTAATCTTGATAAAGTTTGTCAGTTTTAAGCAATTTAAGGCCATATCAAATCAATGCTTATTTCTCAAATTACATATAGTGAAATAATAATGTACGTGTGTTGTGTAGGTATACTGGGTGTAAAAAAAATTAAGGGTGTGATCATTATACCCATGAAATTGAATAACTTTCCCTAAGGAACATAGGTCGGAATATGAAGAAGAAAATTTGGCCCACCCAAATAAAATGTTCTTCCATGCTGGACTGGGAGTGATAGGAAAACATAGAATGTGCCAGCTGCATCTCCTCCCGGAAAGGCTGTAAAAACCAGCTAAGGGATTCGAGGGTTTTAATGTATTGCAATTTAGGCGATGGGCTGACAACCTGTCACTATAGCAATACACATGACCATCTGAATTAACCCTCAAAACTTGTCAGACGTGGCGGAATGACCTTTCGTTCGTTTTCGCTCTGCCTACCCCATTAGGGATAAAGGCGTGATTTTATGTATGTATGTACTTATGCATATAAAATGATTGGAGCCGCTGTAGAAATACGGAATGTTACTGCAGTGCTTTGTTTTACAAGTTATTTTACCATTCAAATGCTCTTGGGTAAATAAGTACGTTTCTTATCTTAAGGATATGTCCATGTAATAGAAATAAACAATAAAATGTAAATACATTTAATGGCTTTACCGACACATCTATTGATTATTTATTGTGATATGTAGGATTCTCGTTGTTCGCTTCTTCTTTGAGTGGACTGTAGTAGGATCGAAGGTTGAAGTAAACCAAGATTAAACTGTAAATAAAGCCTTTATTTGGCACTAAAATACTATAATTCACAAAAAGCACATCAATCGTGCAGATAGTTCTTGGTAAGACAAAAGAAGATCAAAATTCTTATACTTTATAAATTTTAGAATAAAAACTATGTGTTGCAAAGAGGTTGTTGCTTGCAACACTCGTGATACTTATTTAATTATGCACCTGATCTTCTGACTATTTGTAAACCTGTCAGGTTTAGCCTGACTTTTGGGGGCAATTCCAGATAGGAGTCTGTACCTTTCTCTCGAAGGAGAAGGGTATTTTAGACTCCACGTGTTTCAAATTAGACGCTTCCTTTATTTAATTTATCAATTTACGTGACATTGGCAGAATTGTGACTACACAAAAGCCATTAATTTAAGAATTGAATTGAATTCCAGATAATCTGGATCTCAGTTTGCCCTGTTACAATATGCCCGGGATGATAGCAGTTGGTTGGTTGGTTCTTTCTACGTATTCTCCCAGTTCAGCATGCACATTAATTTAATGGGGTTGCACATTATTTTAATGGTATATAACAAAAATATCTACATTTATACACACTTAAAGTCACGCAGATAAACCCTTTCGGGGTATGCTGAGTTTGCTGAGCGTAAAAGCATTTTCGCCACGTCTGACATATTGAGGGCAAATTGTTTGTAATGGCCATAGCTCCTGGGCATGTTGTAGAAGTCAGCAAACCACGCACGGCAGCTAGAATATATTATGTTTTTCTATCGCTTCCAGTAGTCCAGCATGAAAGCATTTTCATCTCTACATTTGGTTTTTAAAGTTGCAACTTGTAGGGTACCAAAGATACTGACCGGTACTTTTGTGTAGAATGTAACATCCAACCCATCCAATGATAAAGGAATTGATGACATCAAGCCACATGTGTGGCAACACACATAAACCTCAACCAGCCAGTGCTACTCAGTAACTCTTGGACCATCGACATGAGTGCACGGCTGCTTTTGGCAAAATGACGCGAGGTCTCGCTAAAAAGTAAAGACCATTTTTAAAAATAGAAGACTGAACATTTTAAAATGAATAGTTTTTATTTTTTTAGTGCCATTTTAGTTTTAAGTAGTGTATGTGTTAGTGGCCAGTCTCCCTGTCCCAATGTGTTTGAACTCATGGTTGATGGTAAAGGTGTGTATGGATTGATAACCGTGAGACCTACAGGAGCTGTTGCTATGCTGCAAATCAGAGTGAATTCAACTATAGCTACCAGACTTGTACGGGTAAGTATTACGATTTTATATTCATCCCTATAGTTTTTATTCCGAAACTTTCCTGGAAAAATGTTCCAGCATCAATTTTCGGGATCTTTCCCGATATACTCTGTGGTAATTTATAAAAATTACTTAGGTGTATTCATTATAAATGTCAGCGTAAGCTCAGCATAATCATATACGCATCAAAAGTTGCGCCATTAAAATTATGAATTCCTAATGTTGATCCTAGACAAGTTATTGACATCATAAATATACAAAAACACAATTTGCAATCTGGCATTATAAAACATGTATACAACCAGTAAACTATACTGGGTGTAAGGGACAGCGTCCCGCAAACTTATAGGGGTTGCTCAGTCAACGATACTGAACAACTACCACCAGGATTTTTTTTCAGGAAATGAAAAAAAAAATGCTTTTTCATACAAAATGACCACATCGATCAGAAAATTTGTTTGGAAAAGCAAATATTTTTTTCATTTACTGAAAAAAAAACTGGTGATATGTGTTCAGTATCGTTGACTGAGTCTTAGACGACCTATTATAAATCACAAAAATATTTAAGATAAAAAATAAATGTTTTTTTGTTACATTATTTATATCAAAGTTGTCTCGTTGATGTCTTTTGTATGTGGAGCAGGTACCTCGCGTGGTAGCAGTCTACGAAAGATTTCAACGCGCGCGCGTTTGGTTTGGGTCCAAGTTAATAGGGTAAATAAACGAAAAAACAATTTTTTTTATAGTTATATAAAAATGTGTTGTGTACCAAAATAAATAAATAAATAATTCTTGATTAAAAAACGTATGATAAAAACAAACATACTTACCTACCCATGTCCTTATCTTTTTGCGGTCTAAGCCTAACTAATGTAAGCTCTTCACTTAAAAGGGCGATAAGGATTCATTAAATAAACACTTACTTACATACAGTTACTTACATCTCAATAAACCAACACACACGTACATAAACAAGATAAACAATATTCATCGAGAATATTACTCAATGTGTACTTTGCAATCTTTAAATGCATGCAAACCAGTTTGCTTTTGATGAAAAATGCACTTCACACGACAAGTGTACAGTCGTACAAGAATCTTTTGGCGCGTGGGTGACATTGACAGCACAGATTACCTAGTATACATAACCGAACGGACATGTATACTAGGTAATCTGTGCTGTCAATGTAACCCACGCGCCAAAAGATCCTTGTACGACTGTACAATCCTTTTCATCTAATGTTCATTTTCGTGGCATTCCCACTCATGGGCGTACCGAGGGGGGAGGGGAGGGGGGGGGGGGATCTTGTTTTCCCCTACTAAGTATCAACTTTTGTACATCCGAGTAGTGATTTGCATCCCCCTGGCCCAAAACCTGGGTCCGCCCTTGCCCACCATGCAGGATCTTTTAAGGTCTCACATCCGCAGATGTGGATATTCAGTTTTTCTAAATTAATTTTGTATTGATGCCGGAAAAACATACATACATACATATAATCACGCCTTTATCCCTAATGGGGTAGGCAGAGCGTAAACGACCTAAACAAAGGTCGTTCCGCCACGTCTGACAAGTTATGAGGGTTATTCCAGATAGATCTGTATATTGATATTAGTGACAGGTTGTCAGCCCATCGCCTAAATTACAATACTGAAACCCTCAAATCCCTTTCTTCCATGCTGGACTGGGAGCGATAGAAAAACGTAGAATGTGCCAGCTGCATCTCCTCCCGGGCATGCTGTAAAAACCAGCTAAGAGATTCGAGGGTTTAAGTGTACGTGGCGCACACTAAAAGTTTTGCACAGTGACAACAATAGACAGTTTATTGTGACAATAACTTATTGATTGTATTTTCTTGTATTTTTTTATGAATATATTGCACTTTTTCACTCGTTTTAACCATTTTCGGAAGCAGGGGGGCACTAGCGCGTAGACATGCCGTTTTTAGGCTTTTTGAGCGCCTCCACCACACTTTCAGGGTCCGTAAAACTCAAACCGCGCATAACATCTTTGTTTTAAAAAAATCAAAAGAAGTCACATGCAATCAGGATTAGACTGTATGGTGGATAAATCTCAAGTTTAACTTTCTCCTTACAGAAGGAAGCGTTTGTCTTCTTCAGGGTGTGATTAGCCGCGTGACCAAACATAAGACTGAAGGTGTTTCTTTAATGTCTCTGAAACAATTTTAGAAAAAAGATTACGAAAAAATAGTCGTATACTATTCTAAATTTTCTGTTCTTTAATTAAATGTAATAATCGATACTGATAATACCAGATTTGGAAAAGAAACAGATGTTTTAAATGTACCTTTAGGTTCCTACTTGTTGATATTTGGAAGCAAAGTCTATTTTGTAAAGACCCATTCACATTAATATTTCTTTATTTCTAGTTTAAAAAATATAAAATTAAGTAGCTTCATCTTAATTAATGACGTAGACAAAAAATTAGGATTCTGGATTGAATTTCCACACTATTCTTGCGACAAGACCACGTTCGCTTACTTTGGTACAGAAATTGAATTTTGAGGGATCTACCGACTAAAAACCTCCCTGACTTTCAGCTTTTAATGTGAGATCTTTTTATTTTTCTCACGATAATCTCTAATTAGTGCCTGATCACCTCGTAAGTAATTTGCTGATTCTAATCAACCAGCTACTTGATGCTAGCCATATTAAATTCCATAACGGTGTTTGATAGGCATCCTTCCCTAGATCCCTCCCTGTGCAAAACATGTCCAAGTTTAAACTCATCCTACTAACGTTTCATAGAGTTCATATGCGATGCTTTAAGACACAAAGTATTTTGAAACCCTAAACGAAATTCGAGTTAGTGGCTGTTTAAAATGATTAAAAAATGAAGCTCAAATTTTCTTCACTGCAATTCCATTTTGGGTGAAATTTCTAAATTTCAAATTCTCATTGCGTCCAAACGAATAAAAATAATTAAATGATTTAAATTGTGTTCTGTTGTTAAAAACCTGTATTTTTATATTTTATCACATTCCGTATTCAAATATATGCGGTTGACTGGGAGTGCAAAACTTTTAGTGTGCCCTAGGTATTGCAATTTATAGGCGATGGGCTGACAACCTGTCACTATAGCAATATACCTACATAATCATCTGTAATAACCACTAGGTAATAACCCTCAAAACTTGTCAGACGTGGCGGAACGACTTTTGTTTAGGTCGTTCTTGCTCTGCCTACCCCACTAGGGATAAAGGCGTGATTTGTGTATGTATGTATGTGTATGTCAAATCCCTTAGCTGACTTTTACAGCATACCCGGGAGGAGATGCAGCTGGCACATTCTATGTTTTTTCTATCACTCCCGCAGTCCAGCATGAAAAACACAACACACCGGAAAAACACAAAAAGATAATATTTTTATTTAGTACAAAGTTCATTCATCTGTTACCGTTAAACAAGTGACTTTCTCTGGGTTTTCTCGAGCCGTTTTCCTCGTTCATTCATTAATCATCCAACAGACATACATACTGTAAATCAATATGGCCACCTGTTTACGCATAACGAAACGATCTCGTCGTATCCTGAGTGGATTATTATATTACAACTGATTACATTGAGATATTTTTTGGGCAGTCACCGGATTCAAAATTATTAATTTGCTTGACGGATTATTTCTAAAAATAATACAATACAATACAAAATACTTTATTGCACCCAGAAACACAAATACATACAACAGAAAAGAAAGGAACAAAACAGTGCAATATAGGCGGCCTTATTGCTAAAGCAGCAATTTCTACCAGGCAACCTTAGGGTGTTAGGATAGTACATAGCAGAAAGCGGGATAGTGCAAAGTAATTTTATAACTAAGTTTATAATAATATTTTAATTTATTATTTATATAATTATATACATATTTATAATAAAAATGTTAGCGACAGGCAGAACACTCCTACTTTTATGTGATTGGTTGATTAGTGTCAGCTCATTTCTTTCGTATATCCAATAAATGGCTTGGAGCAAGATGCAAAATCTGTCGCTCTCGCTTCCTTCAAAGCGTCGCCCGCGCCGATCACTACCGCCCACGGCGGCCATTTTGTCGGTGCAGCGCGCCAGTCGTCTGAACCATAGATGATACAGACAATATTAGGGCATAGATTGGCAACTCCGTTTTCACTTTGATGAAAGAGTCGAAGTAGTAAATTACCTGTGCATTAGATGGCGCGCTAAGGTTTACGTTAAATCCGCTAGGCGGCAGTGGTGTAAATTCTTATAATATTAGTAAAATAGAAACTTTTACTTAGTTACCGCAGTGAAATGAAACCACGAAAACTAACAGTTAAAAATGGGTACCTATGGTAAAAATAAAACAACGAAAATGATAATATTAGAAATAACAAATCAAAAATTTCATCCGCCGACAGGATTTGAACCCGCGTCTTTGGAAAACCGGCCCAACGCTTTAACCATCTAAGCTACAGCGGCTTAGTTTTGAGCGGTGAAATTAGTGATCTGTTATTTCTTACTCGGCGGATGAAATTTTTGATTTGTTATTTCTAATATTATTTAGAAATAATATAGCACTGTGAGTGCAAAAAATCTATAATAAAACGAAAATGATTTTTCAACTTTATTTATATTGAATTAATCATAATTGCATCAAGGCCATCTAGAGGCAAAGTAATGAACTAGGTGTACCAAGTTACATCATGTTCTTATCCTGTGGATAGATGGCGCTAGACGTGAAGATTTTTATGCCGACACTGGGTTCTATGAGAGATTCATACCCCTGGTCTGAACTCTTTCCTAGGGGACGCACGTTTCACGTCGTCGCCCTCCGCGCCGCGTCGCGACTACGGTTTTGCATCGCGCTCCCGCGAACTTTATTTCTAGTGTTTTAACTATTATCCCAGTAAATAATAAAACTAATACATATTATGCTATGGACGACAGGATAAATAATTAAGTATTATCTAAAAAGTAAGTATTATAATGTTAGGATTGTTTAGCCAGTTGACTCATACAATAAAAAGAATTACTTGTAAGCGGACCATACATAGGTAACCTGCAGGACTAGGCTACCTCTTACTTACCCACCACTGAACGCAGGTGGATAGGCTAGCAATGGAAACCCAGCCGCCTATTTCCTGAATTTATTCCTTAGTCGCCATTTACGACACTATAGCTGATGATAGGTACAGTGGGCAGCAGGTCGAGTTATCCATTTCACGGATCATTATATACTGGTTATACTGTATCTACCTGGTTATACTGTATAGCCAGTATAAATTGGTCCGCCAAAGTGGTAACTCGACCTGCTGCCCACTGTACAATGAGCAGTAGGTAGGCTAGGATAGGTGAAGCTATTCTAGATAAATTCGGAAAATATGTTAGGGCGATGAATGTGTTGCTATTCTAACCCAGCTTCACATGGGCTATTCCAGAACTACGTGGGTACCATCACCCCACTGGCCGGTGGAGTGAACCAGCTGCAGGACTACAACCGAGGCAGTCCCCTGCACTACCGGATAGACTTCCCCGTGACGTCACCGCTGCCGAGGGTCACATCTATCACGGCTAATGGGAACTTGCTCTGCGAGGGACCTGGTGGTGAGTCTTTCTTTACTTTCTACAAAAGCTCCAAAAGTGGTATCTATAAGAAGTTCTGTAGAACAATAACACAAGGCCCGAGGGTTACCAACTTTTTTTCTATCTAATATAGTATTTTTGAAGTTATAACTTAAAAAATATAGTAGATGGCAAAAAAAAAAGAAAAAGAAAATAGTATGTGGTTAAAATATGTACTTTATTTTTTAAATTAATATTATTATAAAATTACAAAGCCCAAAACAAGCAGGCAAATTAAAGATTATTGACATTGACAGTTGACATGACAGATGAATGATTTTCTTTCGCGCGCGATCCACGGCACGCACACAACAAGGCCCTACCGCGAAACGTTACGAAACGTTCGATGACAGCTCGGCGATTGCGTGCGTAATATTTCGCGGTAGACACCCAGAGCGGGCTTTAGTTAAGGCTGCGTTCCGCTTTACGCAAAATATAGTAGTTTCGCCTACTATATATATTTTTTAGAAATATAGTATTTGATCCTTTATAGTTATAATTTATAATTTGAAATATAGTAGGATACTATATTATATAGTAGGGTTGACAACCCTAGGCCCGCCTGAAGCAAAGCAAAGCCCACGTCACCTCACCGGATATTATGAAAGCCTGCAACACTTGCGCTTTGCCGACGATGTAGAGACTTAAAATTTCACGCAGTTTTTGGAGAGTCCTTTTTGTTTTACTTGGGACACCCCTAGTCTAGAGGGAGTATATCATAGTGGTTTTGTTTGCGGGTTCGCAATATTTTCTTTCAAATTATTAAAATAGGTCTCCAGCTTTTAAACTTCGACTAATTAAAAAACAAAATCTTTCACAGACACTCCAGGCCCGCACCAATACGTGTCTACGACCAGTCTGCAACACACACTGTTCCTCAAAGGAGGCGCAAATCCAGGGTTTTTCCAATTCGACCAACAGCCGGAAAGCAAGCCAAATGAAGACTTCGATTTCTTCAATAATAATAATAATAATGATGGACAGACGCAGATCTTCACGTTCAATGAAGACGGGAATAGGGATGGCAATTGGAACACAAGTTAGTAGTTTGCCAGATTTTTCGCGATGCCATATGCCCAACCCTGGTTCTTCTTCTGTCGTACGGGTATCAAGTCGACCCGATGAACCCTGGTGTCAGAGTTTTTAAACCGCCTAATAGCACAGCTAAGAGGCCTCTGACATGGTTTGTGTAACGACCACTATCAATGACAGCGACCGGGACCGACGGCTTAACGTGCCCTCCGAAGCACGAAATCCTTTTTCTTCTCGGACAATTAGGTGATTCAGCCTGCAATGTCCTAAGCAAACTGGGGAAAATCTCACAAAGCGATAAATTAACAAATAATTATCTTCTTTGTGTTCCCCCCTGGGAATCGAACCCAGGACCTCCGGGTCGAGAGCCCATGGCTCGGACCACTAGACCACGGAGGCAGTTACGAGTAACCCTAGTTGATACCCTGTAGTTAGTGACCGAGATAGTCGACGATGGAGCGAGGCGAGCTTGCACAAAAGTCTTAAAAAAAAGGTTTGTTCGTTTAGCTGTTCATCCGGCAAACCTGTGTCTTTGCCCGGGGTGAGGGAGATTCGACATTATCCCAAATGTTTAGAATTGATTTACAGAGAAATATATATAAAGTTGTTACTTCTTTTGTCCACAGTAATGTTACCGAATCGTCCTGAATACGAGGCTCCAGTGACGCAGCCGCCGCGGCAGACCAGGCCTCCACCACAATACTACCCTGAGGTTGTCACGCAGCCACCACCACCGCCGCCCAGACAGCCTGTGTACGTTTTTAATATAGGTTTAATTACTAGCCGACAAAAATAAAAAATAAACAACCAAAAACAGTCAGCCATTGTCGTTCAATAAAACCTGCGTTATTTAAATCTTAGTGGTCTCGTTGATGTCTTTTCTATGGGCGCGCGCGCTTCTATCCACTACAACCCCACAGTTTGTCGTTATTTTCCTACTAGTCAAATCAGCAACTTTTTATGAAATGTCAAAACGATTTTTTTAAATCTTAGTGGTCTCGTTGATGTCTTTTCTATGGGCGCGCGCGCTTCTATCCACTACAACCCCACAGTTTGTCGTTATTTTCCTACTAGTCAAATCAGCAACTTTTTATGAAATGTCAAAACGATTTTTTTTAAATCTTAGTGGTCTCGTTGATGTCTTTTCTATGGGCGCGCGCGCTTCTATCCACTACAACCCCACAGTTTGTCGTTATTTTCCTACTAGTCAAATCAGCAACGTTTTATGAAATGTCAAAACGATTTTTTGTATGAAAAATTGTGAGTTATGACGTCACTGGCTTGTAAATATTGACTACTCAAATCAATAATTTCTATATTTTTAACGTGATTATTAAATCTAAATGTGCATATTTTTTGAGATCCACAATATTTTAGCCATCAGTTTTAAGTATAAACGTTCTGAATTTTTTTAGCCACCCAGTCAACATGCCTCGTTTTACGACACCTTCGGGATGAGATCGTGAAGTGCTATTCTGACTCCTAGAATAAAAAATCAAAATTATTTTCCTTTACAGCCAAACGCCACCACAACCATCTTACAGCGAATGCGGAATAGTCTCCGGACAGAACGAAATACCTCTCATATACAACGGACAGAGCTTCAACCGAGGCGACTGGCCTTGGCTTGTAGCTATCTACAAGAGGAAAGATGGCAGCCTCACGTTTATATGCTCTGGGACCCTGGTGTCGGACCGACATGTTGTCACTGGTAATGTATAACAAGATATTCCATAATGAAATGTGTAACAATAGTCAGGGGTACAATTCAACCGAGGCGACTGGCCGTGGCTAGTGGCCATATATAAGAGGAAATATGGCAGCCTCACGTTTATATGATCTGGGAGCCTCACTGATTAGAGAAAGTCGGCGCTAGCTCCATTTACTCTTCTGTGGGGAGCCTGGTGTCGGACCGACATGTTGTCACTGGTAAGACAACTAAATAAGATGTATCGCGAGCGAAGCGAGCGCTAAATTTCATAGGCTAAACCTTGGAACGAGTACCTAATGCAAGCGAAGCGAGCACAAATTATTATACTTATTCCAAGCGGACCAATTACTAAAAACAACATTAATTACGGGCGAAGCGAGCGCAATATTTTATGTTCTATAGGTTAAAACTTGAAATTGGTATCGCGTGCGAAGCGAACACTAAAAATTATACAAGTTACTGAAACGAGTATTCTGCGAGCGAAGGGAATGTAAACATCCAAAACTTGGACACGGGTATCGCGAGCGAAGCGAACGCGAAATTTTACGTTGGTTGGATGCAAATTAGTAATTAGGCTGAGTAGGTATTCACTAGACAAATAAATAGAATCCAGGTGAGTTCCGCCTCCTGGCCACCTTAGGTCGACTTATCGGCTATATGACACTGCCCACGTTGTTCATTTTATTTTAATAATGGCTTGCCGTATATGACTTCATGCTCTTTAAAAGAACATGTAAATAAAAATATTGAAATCTTATTTTTCCAGCGGCACATTGCATGCAGTCTAAGACCACGTTCTCTTCAAACAAGGACATCGTGGTGAAAGTGGGCGTGTATAATCTGGAGGATTGGGGTGATGACATCACTGTCACCAGAACTCTCGCTTCTTCCACCATACACCAGGCTTACAACGCCTCTTCACTTGCCAGTAAGTGTAATACAGGGTGTTATACCACGTTCTCTTCATGGACATCGTGGTGAAAGTATGGATTTACAACCTGGAGGACTGGGGCGTTACTAGAACCCTCGCGTCTTCTACTATACACCAGGCTTACAACGCCTCTTCACTTGCCAGTAAGTGTAATACAGGGTGTTATACCACGTTCTCTTCATGGACATCGTGGTGAAAGTATGGATTTACAACCTGGAGGACTGGGGCGTTACTAGAACCCTCGCGTCTTCTACTATACACCAGGCTTACAACGCCTCTTCACTTGCCAGTAAGTGTAATACAGGGTGTTATACCACGTTCTCTTCATGGACATCGTGGTGAAAGTATGGATTTACAACCTGGAGGACTGGGGCGTTACTAGAACCCTCGCGTCTTCTACTATACACCAGGCTTACAACGCCTCTTCACTTGCCAGTAAGTGTAATACAGGGTGTTATACCACGTTCTCTTCATGGACATCGTGGTGAAAGTATGGATTTACAACCTGGAGGACTGGGGCGTTACTAGAAGGAAAATAACGACAAACTGTGGGGTTGTAGTGGATAGAAGCGCGCGCGCCCATAGAAAAGACATCAACGAGACCACTAAGATTTAAAAAAAATCGTTTTGACATTTCATAAAAAGTTGCTGATTTGACTAGTAGGAAAATAACGACAAACTGTGGGGTTGTAGTGGATAGAAGCGCGCGCGCCCATAGAAAAGACATCAACGAGACCACTAAGATTTAAAAAAATCGTTTTGACATTTCATAAAAAGTTGCTGATTTGACTAGTAGGAAAATAACGACAAACTGTGGGGTTGTAGTGGATAGAAGCGCGCGCGCCCATAGAAAAGACATCAACGAGACCACTAAGATTTAAATAACGCAGGTTTTATTGAACGACAATGGCTGACTGTTTTTGGTTGTTTATTTTTTATTTTTGTCGGCTAGTAATTAAACCTATATTAAAAACGTACACAGGCTGTCTGGGCGGCGGTGGTGGTGGCTGCGTGACAACCTCAGGGTAGTATTGTGGTGGAGGCCTGGTCTGCCGCGGCGGCTGCGTCACTGGAGCCTCGTATTCAGGACGATTCGGTAACATTACTGTGGACAAAAGAAGTAACAACTTTATATATATTTCTCTGTAAATCAATTCTAAACATTTGGGATAATGTCGAATCTCCCTCACCCGGGCAAAGACACAGGTTTGCCGGATGAACAGCTAAACGAACAAACCTTTTTTTTAAGACTTTTGTGCAAGCTCGCCTCGCTCCATCGTCGACTATCTCGGTCACTAACTACAGGGTATCAACTAGGGTTACTCGTAACTGCCTCCGTGGTCTAGTGGTCCGAGCCATGGGCTCTCGACCCGGAGGTCCTGGGTTCGATTCCCAGGGGGGAACACAAAGAAGATAATTATTTGTTAATTTATCGCTTTGTGAGATTTTCCCCAGTTTGCTTAGGACATTGCAGGCTGAATCACCTAATTGTCCGAGAAGAAAAAGGATTTCGTGCTTCGGAGGGCACGTTAAGCCGTCGGTCCCGGTCGCTGTCATTGATAGTGGTCGTTACACAAACCATGTCAGAGGCCTCTTAGCTGTGCTATTAGGCGGTTTAAAAACTCTGACACCAGGGTTCATCGGGTCGACTTGATACCCGTACGACAGAAGAAGAACCAGGGTTGGGCATATGGCATCGCGAAAAATCTGGCAAACTACTAACTTGTGTTCCAATTGCCATCCCTATTCCCGTCTTCATTGAACGTGAAGATCTGCGTCTGTCCATCATTATTATTATTATTATTGAAGAAATCGAAGTCTTCATTTGGCTTGCTTTCCGGCTGTTGGTCGAATTGGAAAAACCCTGGATTTGCGCCTCCTTTGAGGAACAGTGTGTGTTGCAGACTGGTCGTAGACACGTATTGGTGCGGGCCTGGAGTGTCTGTGAAAGATTTTGTTTTTTAATTAGTCGAAGTTTAAAAGCTGGAGACCTATTTTAATAATTTGAAAGAAAATATTGCGAACCCGCAAACAAAACCACTATGATATACTCCCTCTAGACTAGGGGTGTCCCAAGTAAAACAAAAAGGACTCTCCAAAAACTGCGTGAAATTTTAAGTCTCTACATCGTCGGCAAAGCGCAAGTGTTGCAGGCTTTCATAATATCCGGTGAGGTGACGTGGGCTTTGCTTTGCTTCAGGCGGGCCTAGGGTTGTCAACCCTACTATATAATATAGTATCCTACTATATTTCAAATTATAAATTATAACTATAAAGGATCAAATACTATATTTCTAAAAAATATATATAGTAGGCGAAACTACTATATTTTGCGTAAAGCGGAACGCAGCCTTAACTAAAGCCCGCTCTGGGTGTCTACCGCGAAATATTACGCACGCAATCGCCGAGCTGTCATCGAACGTTTCGTAACGTTTCGCGGTAGGGCCTTGTTGTGTGCGTGCCGTGGATCGCGCGCGAAAGAAAATCATTCATCTGTCATGTCAACTGTCAATGTCAATAATCTTTAATTTGCCTGCTTGTTTTGGGCTTTGTAATTTTATAATAATATTAATTTAAAAAATAAAGTACATATTTTAACCACATACTATTTTCTTTTTCTTTTTTTTTTGCCATCTACTATATTTTTTAAGTTATAACTTCAAAAATACTATATTAGATAGAAAAAAAGTTGGTAACCCTCGGGCCTTGTGTTATTGTTCTACAGAACTTCTTATAGATACCACTTTTGGAGCTTTTGTAGAAAGTAAAGAAAGACTCACCACCAGGTCCCTCGCAGAGCAAGTTCCCATTAGCCGTGATAGATGTGACCCTCGGCAGCGGTGACGTCACGGGGAAGTCTATCCGGTAGTGCAGGGGACTGCCTCGGTTGTAGTCCTGCAGCTGGTTCACTCCACCGGCCAGTGGGGTGATGGTACCCACGTAGTTCTGGAATAGCCCATGTGAAGCTGGGTTAGAATAGCAACACATTCATCGCCCTAACATATTTTCCGAATTTATCTAGAATAGCTTCACCTATCCTAGCCTACCTACTGCTCATTGTACAGTGGGCAGCAGGTCGAGTTACCACTTTGGCGGACCAATTTATACTGGCTATACAGTATAACCAGGTAGATACAGTATAACCAGTATATAATGATCCGTGAAATGGATAACTCGACCTGCTGCCCACTGTACCTATCATCAGCTATAGTGTCGTAAATGGCGACTAAGGAATAAATTCAGGAAATAGGCGGCTGGGTTTCCATTGCTAGCCTATCCACCTGCGTTCAGTGGTGGGTAAGTAAGAGGTAGCCTAGTCCTGCAGGTTACCTATGTATGGTCCGCTTACAAGTAATTCTTTTTATTGTATGAGTCAACTGGCTAAACAATCCTAACATTATAATACTTACTTTTTAGATAATACTTAATTATTTATCCTGTCGTCCATAGCATAATATGTATTAGTTTTATTATTTACTGGGATAATAGTTAAAACACTAGAAATAAAGTTCGCGGGAGCGCGATGCAAAACCGTAGTCGCGACGCGGCGCGGAGGGCGACGACGTGAAACGTGCGTCCCCTAGGAAAGAGTTCAGACCAGGGGTATGAATCTCTCATAGAACCCAGTGTCGGCATAAAAATCTTCACGTCTAGCGCCATCTATCCACAGGATAAGAACATGATGTAACTTGGTACACCTAGTTCATTACTTTGCCTCTAGATGGCCTTGATGCAATTATGATTAATTCAATATAAATAAAGTTGAAAAATCATTTTCGTTTTATTATAGATTTTTTGCACTCACAGTGCTATATTATTTCTAAATAATATTAGAAATAACAAATCAAAAATTTCATCCGCCGAGTAAGAAATAACAGATCACTAATTTCACCGCTCAAAACTAAGCCGCTGTAGCTTAGATGGTTAAAGCGTTGGGCCGGTTTTCCAAAGACGCGGGTTCAAATCCTGTCGGCGGATGAAATTTTTGATTTGTTATTTCTAATATTATCATTTTCGTTGTTTTATTTTTACCATAGGC
>JARACY010005103.1:0-23425 GCA_029255725.1 Scrobipalpa atriplicella | reverse complement strand
GTACTGTAATAATAAGATTACACGCCATCTCTATCTTGATTTCAATATTATTTTTAGAAAAAATTATTTCATTAAGTCGCTCTAAAAACTTCTCCATCAAAGTTTTATCTCTACTTCTCCTTTCGCTATTAGTATTAACTTCTTCAGGCCCGCTGCTCACACCTCCATCTCTGCTTAAGTGTTCGTCTGGTTGGGTTGCTTTACGTTGCCTTCTACTTGCCTTCTTTTTAACGCTGATAACTCTGTCCTTATTGATGTTTTTAGAAGAAGTGCTAGTTTCTTCCTGTACCTGTACAATCTCCTGGATATCCATGGCTTCTTGACTTTGATCTATAGGCTTCTCTCCTCTAACCACACTTGAATATGTCTGCATCCGCTCACCAGAGGGCATGTTACAGCTGTTCTCATCGGGGTTAACCTGGTAGTCATTCTCTACATTCAAATACTGCTCTCTATTATTTAGATCTCTGCGTAATGCTTCCTTCTTTTTACGTTCGTTAATCTGACTCAGGGCTACCTTATATGTACAACAATATTGAGCCATATGCATACGTATCTCCTTCTCTCGTAGAAAAGCTGGACAAGCACTTTTGATGAGAGACATATGTGCTCCCTTGCAGTTCACACATTTAAAAACATTTGTGTCGCAATTATCATGGTCATTTCCACATTTAGGACATAATTGTGACTTGGATGTGCAAAAATTCCTTACATGTCCATACTTCCAGCACTTAGAACACTGGGTAACGGGGAAAATAAATGGATCCACCCTCAGACGGCAACCATATGCTACAACATATGTTGGTAGGGTGGAACCTTGGAACGCAATGCGAATAGATTCACTCTTTCCCCACTTACTACTATCTTTGTCCTTTTTCTGCAATCTCTTGACTGATAAAATTGTCACCTCGCTCTCTAGTACATTCTTGATTTCTTCTTCTTCCAAGTCTATGTCCACCTCCCTGATCACACCATAACAATATACAACGTCGCTAGTTTTCCTGCAAGTCCAGCCTTTTTTCTTAATGTTCTCATTGTTTAAAAAGGTATCTACCCCTTTATCAGACTTGAACCGGAACAGAATCTTGAAAGGATTCTTATAAATTATTTTCACCACTTCCTGTACCTCTCCATCTTTCAACAATTTTGCAAGAGCTAATTGCTTAGGCAAAGGGTCTTGGGAACTAACAGACACTTCATACAACTCTACAACATCCTCACTGCGGGTAGGGGTAGGCACAACATTTTCTTCCCGGGATGGAGTACGTCTCTTTGCTCTGCTCCTCTTGCGCTTTGTAAACGTAACAAAACCCTCTTCCTCCGTCTCACCATCTCTTTGAATTCTTTTTCTCTTCAATGAACTATCTTTTGGTTGTTTACCATCCACCAACATAACCTCAAAATTGCCATCCTGACTATTGGATTCCTGAGGATCCGGCGATCCCAAAATCACCCTTCTCACTTCACCAGGAGTCATTTGACTAACATCCACAGATGGAGGAGACTCCTTATCATCACTTTCACCACTTTCACTCATGACACTGAACTTGAAGGTACTTTGAGAAAAAATTTGATAAAAACGCAAAGTCGTCTACACGTAATGACGCCTGACGCGAGACTGCAATATAAACTTTTAAAACCTGCTTGATACCTAATAAATATTAAATCTGGCAAGATATTTTTGTTTGTTTGATTTTAATAATATAATAAACTTTAAACACTTTTGTTACTTGGTCTTACAATATGTATATCACACCATATAGAATATATCCTACCAAATAACACCAAATATTCGCTATGAAACTCCTGTAGCTTGATAAAACGGGGCCCTGGAGACAGGTATTTTGAAAGATCTCTATAGTAGGTACTTTGGACTCAGGGGTACGTTCAGAGCCGCTCGATCGATCGAAATTTAACCTGGTTAAAATTTATACTGCCCGTTCAGAGGCGCCTGTCAGATGAAATTTCGACCAGGTTAATTTTTATCCTGCCCGTTCAGAGACGCACCGAAAGTGAAATTTTATCTGACAGCGGCTAAAGTGCACGTTCAGTGCGTCCCGGAAGTATGAAACTCGTACGGTATAACATTTATACTGGGTCGTCTGAACGCACTCCAGATATTACATTTTAGCCCAGGGGTACGTTCATGCGCGTTTCACTAAAGACCGTTAGAGCGATTTTAATCTGACAGCTCGCGTAAACCCCATGCACGCATGTCAGGATGAAATTTCCCCTGACAGGCGCTTCAAAACGCGGTTTTATCAACTGTCATAGAGAAAAGTCGACCTAATCTTGCGCTAGGGAAACGCGCATGAACGTACCCTAGTCAAACACAGCCCAGTTAACCCGTTGAACGTCCTTGTCACAACCGTCGGTGACATTCATACAAGTGCTCAGCGCGTCCCGGTCACATACGGTTGTGACAATCAAACGGCCATAGACTTTGCAGTCTGTTCAGAGAGTTCCGTTTTTTTCAAGTAACTATTTTAGCATCAATGCGTTTCGTTAGTTCATTATTTACAAAAACAAATATAATCTATGCGTGAAATGAATCCCATTTGGGAGAAATAAAAAAAATAAATGAAAGTGGTCTATGCGGCGCGTGCGTAATGGCGGCCGTGTTTATTTTGGTCGCATCGTAAATATTTGTATTGTGCTAAAATTACTGTGATTTGAGTGCTAAAACTTACAGAGCTTATGCTTATTATAGTGTATTTTAGTGTTACGGTGATATTATTGCAAAAGATAACCAATAATTTGATGAAATATGGCAAAGAGTGTAGTGGTTTCAAAGAATGTAGTGGTTTGGTGATGAAAAATAAAAACAAAATGTAAATCGGATGAGAAAACCTTCAAGTAAGTGTTTATTCCTATTTAGGCCCATTCTATAAGCTAGGAAATTTCATGCAGATTGCAATGATGTATAGTTTATACCATAACTTCTAATAAATCTAGACATTTTTGCAATTTTCTGATACCCAATGAACGACTCATCACTGCGTCTGAAAACCCCGGACAGGTGGGGCTCTTGTAGTCTAGATTCTGGGGCGCGTGACGGGTTAAAAATGGTAAAATTGAAATCAGTCTACAAACTCGGCATCAATTTATTCCTCGAAAAAAGAAATTGGATGTTTCATTCAAAAGTTCAATGTCATACTCGACTCAAATGTATGAAACGTGGTTTGTCGAATAATTTCAATTTCACCCAGGAGCCGTATTTTTGAACCGCGCTCGAACTCCAATGCGCATACGAAAGAGTAACTTTCGCATGCGATTTCCATATAAATTGCCATGCCAATTCAATTCGAGTGGTTCAAAAATACGGCTCCAGTTCATTTATTTTATCTGACGACTGCAGCTGAGTCATACTCGTGTTGTACTTACACGCACACTGGCGACAAAACTGAAGCCGAATCTCTCACTAAAGGTGTGGAAAAAAGAGATAAGAGAGATAATCGGAGAGAGAAATAAACACATGACATGGAAATTCCTAATCTGACATAAGACTGCTTAAATTACGTAAAATTAGTGAGCACGCTCTATGGTCATTCCTTATTTAAAGCGCCGTACGTCAAATTAGGAATGTCAAAGTCACGTGTTTGTTTGCTATCCTGTTCTTATGTCAAATTTAAGAATGTGACAGCGCTACTAAGAATTAGAATTAGTAATAGTGCGTCCTGAATTAGCACCATTGTGTGCCTAACTACAGGTTTGCTATGGCGAGCTCACGCACTCTAAGGGTCGTATTTATAAAGCGATCTCAAGATTGAGAGCAACATTAAGTATGGATTTGACAGGCCGTTTTGTACTGAAATGACATTTCTGATACAAACTCAAACTCGCTGTCACTCTTGAGAGCTGATTATAAATACGAGCCTAAGACAATGCGCGTGTAGGTACATTTACACACACAACTTAGAAGTATATAGCGTTAGTCGTCAGATAAAACATCTGTAGTGGTAATGCCAAGTCTTAACCAGTGGCCACGGCGGCGGGCTCAACGGCCGGCTCCTCGTGCAGCCACATGAACTGACGGATCTCGTCTTCTGATGAGGGGCAGCAGTGAGGTGGGGCCTTTTGCAGGTACGAGCGGAGCTCCTGGGGGCATTCGAGGGGTTAGTACAGTACAGGCATTACATACTAAGGGTATAACCCGTGCACATAAAGAAACGATCTACATATGCCTATAAATGGCCGACGCTCGCATGCTTTCTCGCTCACTCTCTATTATGAAGAGCGAGCAAAGCGAGGAGGATCAACCACGAAGCGAGCCGACGCCATTTTCAAATCGTTTCTTTAAACGCACGGCTTATAGTACCATACAAAGTGGATCGGTTTTTTTTTTGACAAGATGAACATACATTTATGAAAAAGACGACGATATCATCATCTCCCTAGCTTTATCCCGTATCTCACGGGGTCGGCTACCTAATCTAGGGGTTTGAACGAGGGTACTGGTTTTTACACAGAGCGACTGCCATATGACCTCCGCACGCAACCCAGAAGGGAAACCAGACCCAAAAGACGACGACATCGTGCTTCAGTATTACATAAATAGAACCAATTCGTTAAAATATCTACTGCAAGAAGTGTTTGCGGTCTGTTTGAACTTGGCCCGTGCAAAATCGTGCAATTAGACTTTTAAAATTGCTGTAGTGACAGGTTGTCAGCCCATCGCCTAAATGACAATATAAACGACCTTTGTTTGGGCCGTTGACGTTCTGCCTACCCCATTAGGGATACAGGCGTGATAGTATGTATGTATTACCATGAGACAGAGAAATAAGCTCATGGACCGAATAGACCTTATGAAAGATAACTTTAATCAAACTTATAATTTCTATCCTAAGAAGAAATTTCTATGGTAAAAACTCCAAAGGTTCACAAAATTATTACAGGTTATTGGAAGATTATACTCCTTAATTATCATGCAGAAGAATGGCAAATAAGAGCTAAAATTGAAACACTGAATGAGATTGAAAATAAATTAATCAGCAGATTTATTAAAGAATAGAAAAAAATCATAATTCGTGAAATATTTTTATTTCTTTTACGATAATACTTCAACATATTATAGTTTTTCATTGAAGTTTATATTTTGTAGTGTTCATGTTCATTACAATCGCGAATAGTACCAAATCTTTATATGTGCTATAAAAATATCAGAGCAATTTTTTATAAACGTTCGTTTACTGTTTGTTTCATAAACATGTCGTCAGGTCAGGTGTTCCCAAAACCGGAAATTTATATATAAAAGATTTACCTACTTATCGATTGTGAAACCTACTGACGAGAATTAATTTTCCTCTAAACGGACCTTTCCACCTCGACCAGAAAACTACCTTTGTTAAGGACCATAGAATTGAGAAGAGGAAGGATGAACTTCATAGAGGGCAAAGTGGAAGGAAAGAGAGGGAAGCAAGACGTAGTTTTTTCTACCAAGTGAAGGAGAGGATAAACGTCAAGTCGTACCAGGAGATCAAAGAACTGGCATTGGACCGGAACAATGGCGAATGCTCCACCGACAAGAGCGCTGCTTTTAAATTTAAAAAGAAGAAAACTACCATACATACCATGCACTAACTACTCTATAGAACTGCTAACCGCCATACTAGAGCCTCGATACTCGATAAAAAGGTCAAAATGCGAGCAAAACCTAGATGGCGCTGGCATATTGCTCAAAGAGTCCGTTGTTAATATAGGTCATGAAATTGAAAAAAATCAATAACAACGTGAACCAAATTATCTTTTAGGATTTTTAAAGTAGAAATACACAATGAGAAATGCTATTTAAAACATCTGAATTAAAATACATATTCAGTTTACACAATATTTCGCTAATGTCAATAGATGGCAGTGCTAAGTAGCGGTGTACGCAGTTTATAAGGGAGGTTATAAGTCCTATGATACAAACCAAAACCAGCGTTAACAAAGCGAGGCAGCCAAGCTTACAATCAATAAACAAATCACCTCGTCGTTGAAATATACCTTCATAGCGTTACGGTTGCGCTGCGCCGCGGAGACGTGGTTGACCAGAGGAGCCGGGTACTGCACGCCGATGATGCAGCCCGCGCGCTGCTGGATCTCCAGGGGGGTCTTCCACGGCTCGTAGCTGAGGGATACGAAAAAAAAAACATTTTTAACAGCTTTCCATAGAAAAAGACCTTTGTATGGCGGCCATCTTGAAAAATGGCGGTATTAACAGCTTTCCAAAGACCTTTGTATGGCGGCCATCTTGAAAAATGGCGGTATTAACAGCTTTCCAAAGACCTTTGTATGGCGGCCATCTTGAAAAATGGCGGCATCGAAAAACGAAAGTACCGAATAAAGTATACAGTCGTACAAGGATCTTGTCCGTTAGGTTATGTATACTAGGTAATCTGTGCTGTCAATGTCACCCACGCGCCAAAAGATCCTTGTACGACTGTATACTTTATTCGGTCCTTTCGTTTTTATTATCAGTAAGAATTGCTGTCACCATGCAAAAATAAATGTGAAAAAAAAAACACAAAATACTAATTAATTTACGAGTTATAATGCTTCAAAGTCGTTGGTTAAAAATGGAGATAGATAGACTAGCTTTATGATGGTATATCTCGGTGATTTCTTGATCAATTTAATTTCGGATTTCACTGAAGCGTCTGAAGTTATAATAATATTCGATATTTTTTGTAAATAAGTTCAGATACAGATAATATTTTGTATGCATAAACCTTATTGACACGCCAACGACTTTCCACATGCATTAGCCTAACTGCCACCGTGGTCTAGTGGTCTGAGCCATGGGCTTACGATCCGGAGGTCCTGGGTTCGATTCCCAGGGGACACAAAGTTGATATTTGTCAATTTATCACTTTGTGAGTTTTTCTCCCAGTTTGGTTAGGACATTGCAGGCTGAATCACCTGATTGTCCGAAAAGAAAATGGATTCCGTGCTTCGGAGGGCACGTTAAGCCGTCGGTCCCGGCCGCTGTCTTTGATAGTGGTCGTTACTGAAACCATGTCAGAGCCTATAGATGTGCTACTAGGCGGTTTGAAAACTCTGACACCAGGGTTTATCGGGTCATTGTTCGACTCGAAAATCCACTCGCTAAGAAGAAGAAGCCTAACAAGTGCATTTTTATTTTCAGGTGCTATTTTCGATCCGCCATTTTGGATTTTTGCGACCACCGGCAGTTGCTTCTTCTCTGATATTTCTTCGAACATTTCCTACCTATCTCTAATTTTTAGGTAATATTCGTCTTTTTATTTTGTATGGCGGCCATCTTGATTTCCGCCATGTTGGTTTTTTATGGCCATTTTTACACTTGACGCTCAACGCGGCGTAGCGCGGTGTGGCGGAGCTGTATCGTTCTTTGTAAGTACATCGGTTTGTATGGAAAAAACGCGGGGTATGGCACACTTGCACCGCGCCTACGCGCGGAGTGAAAACAATGGAACCATAGACAAAACGCCGCGTTGCGCGTATAGTGTGATAATGGGGTATGTGTTTTACTTCTCCTTTACCTAGGGTGTGTTACTAAAGTTCCAGGCCCCGTAGCATGCAGCCGCGATAAGGCCGCGATAGCCAATTTATCACACATTTTATCACATCTATCTGTCAAATTGTATGGGAGTTTGACAGATATATGCGATATAATACGTTATCGCGCGGTGGCATGGGGCATATCTGAAAATTTGTTACAAAATTGAGAATTTTCAAAATAGGACTCACATGTACCGCACGGGCATGTTGCACAGCTCGGGCACATATCGGCGCACATACTCCCCGCTAGGGTCTAAGCGCTGCCCGAGGGTCACCGGGCACGCACACTCCCCACTGTCCAAAAGCGCTTCGAACGCGCTGCTGGAAACCCACATCCAGTTACCAGCGCATACCGACCTGTAAGGATTACGTCAAAATGTCATAAATCAAACAAAGTCACTGCTGCAAAATACGGCAGTACAAAAATCTGGAAAAATCGAATGCCGAATTAAATTACTCTCTCAGACATTCTCTCCTGCCTTTAGACAGCGCTTACTGAAATAACTTGAACTTGTAAGTTCTCTCCTGCCATTAGACAGCGCGTACTGAAATAACTTGAACTTGTAAGTTCTCTCCTGCCTTTAGACAGCGCGTACTGAAATAACTTGAACTTGTAAGTTCTCTCCTGCCTTTAAACAGCGCGTACTGAAATAACTTGAACTTGTAAGTTCTCTCCTGCCTTTAGACAGCGCGTACTGAAATAACTTGAACTTGTAAGTTCTCTCCTGCCATTAGACAGCGCGTACTGAAATAACTTGAACTTGTAAGACCGTAAGTCAAAGTTTTAAGGCGTAGCGTTTTGATCGGATTTGACTCATAATTTCTCCATAATATCAACTGAAATTTGCGATCACAGCGTTTAATACATATAGCTTACCAATCGGCATCCAGCAGGTATTTAAGAAAATGCTGCAGCCCATGCTCCCAAGACAACCAAAGTGTCCCTCGGGTGAGGAAGGAAGCGACGGTGTTCCTCACGGCATGGTGCAACCAGCCCTCCGCGCGCAGTTGACGCATGGCCGCGTCCACGAACGGGAAACCCGTCTTGCCTTCCATCCATCTACGAATAGGTAAAATCATAAAAAAATAAGGATCATCATATCAGACGCGTCTATTCTTTTCTTTTCCAATTTGCTCAGCCAATCTGTTTTTGACTGACTGGAACGTCATCGGGAAAAGTTGGAAGCTAAAAAAATACCTCCAGCTTTTACTTTATAAATACAGCTACACAATCATTAAATACCTTATTTATTTATTTATTTTATTAACTACTACCCTCATATTTATTTATGTTATATTTAATCTACGTTACACAATCATTATAACATTTATCTACGTTACTCCTCAAATTATTTTATTTATTAATTTTATTTCCATTTTTAATTTATTTACAATATTTTATATGTATTATCTTATCATCGTATTGGCTACACGAGTCGCGTGCTCACTCCGTCTGGTACTGACAGAATATCAGCGTTGTAGTCTCGTACTACAGCACCATGCTGAGTCAGCGTCAATTGGCTTTACACAGTACAGACAGTGCGGTGCAAAATGTGATGTCCGTGTACGATTATAGTTATAGATATGTTTTATTAATTTGTATATCCATGTTTTGTCGTAATTGTAGTAATTTTAAGTTTGTTTGTTTTGTGTGAAACAATAAAGATTTTATCTATCTATCTATCTACTGTAAGTACTAATCAGACGGACCTAGTCAGCCCTCTTCCTGGGGCGGCTTCGGAGAAATAAACATAGGTAGGAATACACTTGTAAGGCAATGTGCGTGTAGATACATTTACACACACAAACAAGTATGTTAAAGCGGCAGTCGTGAAATAAAATAACTATACAGAGTGTTAATTTAATTGCGTGCCATAGCTTAGTATTATTAATAGCTTAATATTTTTTATGGGCTCCTTTGACGTTACTGAAACATCCCTTAAGCTATGGCACGCAATTAAATTAACACCCTGTATAACATAATAAATCAGATTAAAGCCCTACCTTTTCAACTCATCTCCTTCCGGCTCCTTCCAGGGAATGTCCAGACAGATGGGGTTGCTAGCCATCTGGCCATAATTGGGGTTGTTCACACTCATGGTATAGAAGTATTCGCGCCAGATCAGTTGACCTAGGTAGAAAAAAAAAACATGAGTCTTACATACATACATAAAATCACGCCTTTATCCCTAATGGACCTAAATAAAGGTCGTTCTGCCACATCTGACAAGTTTTGAGGGTTATTATAGATGGATGATTATGTATATTGCTTTAGTGACAGGTTGTCAGCCCATCGCCTAAATTGCAATACACTGAAACCCTCAAATCCCTTAGCTGGTTTTTACAGCATGCCCGGGATGAGATGCAGCTGGCACATTCTATGTTTTTCTATCACTCCCAGTCCAGCATGGAAGTTTGAGTCTTTCAGTTCTTATTTATTTATTAAAGGACAATGGGCAAAAGTGGTCCAAGATGCTACACTGATAAGACTTGTAGGAAATGAAAGTAAATACCTGGCATATGATTCGGGTCAAGTATTTTTTTTATGATCACTTTAACATGGTTATTTTCATCGGGACGGATTTTGACAATACTTATCCGGAATCATATGCCAAGTATTTACTTTCATTGCCTCTGTGGTCTAGTGGTCTAAGCTGTGGGCTTACGATCCGGAGGTCCTGGGTTCGATTCCCAGGGGGGGAACACAAAGTTGATATTTGTCACTTTATCACTTTGTGAGGTTTTCCCCCAGTTTGGCTAGGACATTGCAGTCTGAATCACCTGATTGACCGAAAAGAAAAAAGATTGCGTGCTTCGGAGGGCACGTTAAGCCGTCGGTCCCGGTCGCTGTCTTTGATAGTGGTCGTTACTGAAACCATGTTAGAGGCCTATAGCTGTGCTACTAGGCGGTTTGAAAAACTCTGACACCAGGGTTTATCGGGTCGTTGTTCGACTCGAAAATCCACTCGATAAGAAGACTTTCATTTCCTACAAGTCTTATCAGTGTAGCATCTTGGACCAAGTCCCATACGTTTTTGCCCATTGTCCTTTTTTTTCGTGATTTTACTAGTTATATACATTTTAGTTATATACATACTTACTTACTTATATACATACATATTTCGCGAGTTTTAGCATATTCTGTGGAATTATGCCTATCACTTACCAGTTATAGAGTGAGTGGCTCTCAACTTCCCTTGATGTACTTGGTGAAATAGATCTTGGATGGCCCAGTAAAACCTAAACAAGTAAAATAAGTGTTACATACACCACCGCTGTTTTTTTTTTAAGTTATACTTCTTTTGGTGCGTTATGAAAAATTGTTGAGAGTTTTTGTTTTCGATACGCGCGCATCTGTAACACAATGAAATTGGCCGCAAGTCTTGCGCGCGCATCACGTTGAAGTTGCCCCAACCTCTATTATGAAAAATGTCAAAGAAGTATAACTTCTCACCTACACGTACCAATTTTTTTCTGTACTTACTTCCTGACGGAGAGACATCCGAAACGTAGCGCCGGGCTGAGAGATATCGGCGGTCCGAGCAAGTCCGGGCTACCGTGCGTTGGCAAATACGAGCCCCTAAAATAAATAATTTTTTTTTTAGTTATCATATATACATACAAAAATACATACATACATAAAGTTTAGGTCCTAAACAAAGGGTTTCGTCACGTCTGACAAGTTTTGAGGGTTATTTATTACGGGTTGTCAGCCCATCGCCTAAATTGTAATACACTGAAACCCTCGAATCCCTTAGCTGGTTTATACAGCAAGTCCGGGAGGAGGTGCAGCTGGCACATCAGATCACTCTCAGGTCCAGCATGGAAGTAGTGCCATGGAAGTAATAAGTTATCATACATACATACATACATAAAATCACGCCTTTATTCCTATTGGGGTAGGCAGAGCAAAAACGACCTAAATAAAGGTAATTCCGCCACGTCTGACAAGTTTTGAGGGTGATACAGGTGATTATGTATATTGCTATAGTGACAGGTTGTCAGCTCATCGCCTAAATTGCAATAGGTACACTGAAACCCTCGATTCCCTTAGCTGATTTTTACAGCATGCACGGGAGGAGATGCAGCTGGCACATTCTATGTTTTTCTATCACTCCCAGTCCAGCATGGAAGTTAAGTTAAGTAAGTTATCATTGTGAGCTTATTATGGGTATAAGTTCTACCTCCTATCCTAAAGGCTCACCCGCAACGGCAACATGATACTATGAATATGATTGCCTGTAAATAAGTCTGGCTGTCTGATTCTGCATGAGCTGTGGTTATAGGCCTTAGGCACCATTGGGGCCTAGCTTCTCTGGCTTGCGACCCACCAGACTCCGGCGTAGTATGTTCCGTCGATACATCTTTCAGAGCGAAAGCGCTTTCGAATCTGTCTGGATCCCCACTTAGACTAAGTGTTGTAAGTTAATAAAATAACATATTTTATCAGAAGACTTAAAGCTTTCATGATTACCTGCGGAAAGTCTCGTATTCCACGACAAGGCGTTGGCTCATCTGCTTCAGCGCAGTGGTTTCTCCTCCAACCCATCGAATCATACGAATATCCTCATTCTCCAGGGTCACACCCAAGTCTTCAGGTTTGGGCGTCTGGAAATACCATTGTTTATATTTAGCTCGATCTAAAATGTGTCAGTTAATCCGTAAATAATCAAATCAATACAATACCTTATCGAAGACAGTGAAGTCATGGTAGAAGCTCTCTGGCAGGGTACCAAACTTGACTCCGCTTAAGTCGAGGTCGGGTACGGGGCGCGGGGGGTCGCCAATGGTCGTCACCGTGTGCTGTAATTAAAAAAAATTACTGCCTCCGTGTTCAAGAACATCTGATACGTCAGCGGAGGAATAGCCTTGTTGCCGTTGGCTTTGATGACGGTATCGGGTGCCCACAGGGTGTGGCCTACTCCCTCATGGACAGAGATTCCAGCATCACGACAGATCTTCTTGACGGAGTCATATCGAGGAATCTTGAAGAAAAACCGCCTAAAGAAGGACTTACCAAGAACATCTGATACGTCAGTGGTGGAATGCCCCCGTTGGCTTTGATGGCGGTATCGGGGGCCGACAGGGTGTGGCCCACTTTCTCATGGAGAGATTCCGGCGTCTCGACAGAGGTCTTCTTGACGGAGTCATATCGAGGAATCTTGAAGAAAAACCGCCTAAAGAGAGACTTACCAAGAACATCTGATACGTCAGTGGTGGAATGCCCCCGTTGGCTTTGATGACAGTATCGGGGGCCCACAGGGTGTGGCCCACTCTCTCATGGACAGCTATGCCGGCATCACGACAAGTCTTCTTGACGGCGTCGTCCCGGGGCCGCCAGACCGGCTCGCAGTCCTGCTCGAAGCAGACCTTGCGGATGCCTGGACGCAGAAATGGAACATTGCACAAATCTGGTCGCGTAAAAAATTGACGCCGTTCAAATGGCTCGAATCGGTAATGTGTTTACGTTTCATTTATTTTCTTTCTTACATTCCATTTTGCAAGCCCTATGATTTATGTTACAAATCAAATAGTTATAAGTTGTGATGTGACCTAGCTTCAGATAGGGGGACATGAGACTCCGGTGGTGTTCAATTAACCTACGTACAAGAATAAATGGTAGGTAATCTATTTTGGTCTGTTTTAAAATAAAATAAAACTAAAACAAACAGCCATAATAATCATAATTACCTGAAGAGAAAACACTGCGGTACATTTTTTAAAACTTCCAATATCTTTTACACCACGTCGGAAGGAAAACATCCCGTCCAATCACGTCAAAAGTCAACCTCACCAAATTCCTCCCAGAGCCGTTGGATGACCAAATCAGGTTTCCCCTTCAGCATGAGCAGTCTTCCACCGTACAGCCTGAACTGCTGGTCCAGGTCATTCAGGGCTTCCAGAAGGTACCTCATGCGGTTGTAGCCCACTATCTTTGTACCTGTGGGACAAGAAGGGAATACTGAAGCGTATAGTTTCCGAAAAACATCTTGGTAAAGTAATGATGCCCTTTAATGCGCACAAACGAAAAACCACTTCGTCAATTAAATTCGCTCTAGAGTAAGTAGTGTTCTGTGAATTAAGTGTCCAAGGCGTTTTCCAGAAACCTGTAACATGTATAGTGCGTTTGACTATGGAGCTGTAGCGCACATAGATGGCGCTACATTAAGAATCAACAGTCCTGAAACGCGGTATCGACATCAACAATCTGGATGGTCCTACCGGCCACGTCCTACGTACTTCGGTGGTGATTTACGTGACTTGTGAAGGAGGACACATGAAATCTATGCAGCGATATATTTAAGTGATGGCTAGTAAATTCGTCGATAAGAAGAAGAAGGACAGTACATGGAAATCTTTGTTCTTCTCCGGTCGTTTGCCGTTCCATCTTGAAGCAAGTCGCCCCTCTCAAGTTTTCCTATATCATTTCACAATAATCACCAGAGAATAGGCAGTTCAAGAGATCTTACCAGCAGTCTCCCCGTCAAAGATGAACAACGGGAAGAAGGGCAGGTTGCGGTCTTCAACAGCAGCATGTAGAGCCGGGTTGTCGTGCAGGCGCAGGCCGTGACGGAACCACAACACGCTTCCACCCATCATGTTGGATGACTAGTCTATGAAGCCTAGTGACAAAAAACATATAAGTTTAGATCAGACATGGAAATACAGACATAAAAACTACGCTATGCCAACGTGATTCGACTATAGCTCCTACCTCCTACACCGTAAATTTGTTCTGACTGACAACTTTGGCGTCGTCGTCACACTCAATTTCTAGCTTTATAATAAACACAAACACATGTTCTAATGTTACCTAGGAGTTAAAATATGAGAAATCTAATATTATAGAGAGGAAGGAAATATTTGTATTTGTATGTTTGCTTCGAATAGAATCAAAAACTACTGGCTGGACCGATTTCAGGATATCTCCATTATAAAGCTACGTTGTTACATCCTGAGTAATAACGGCAAAATTTTACCCCGGGTATAATATCATACTACGATAAGACGGTGGAACTGCGACGCAAAAAACTGGTAAGATATAAAAATTCTACGAAATTCGAGTCGAATTTTGAATTTTAAACTTACGGCCTTAGAATACTGTTCCAGCCCTCTACCATCTCAGCTATTTCATTACTAACTAACTCGATACATCAATGTCGTAGGTTCAAATCAAAAATATTGATTTATCCAAAAATATATAGTGCAAAAATATTCAAAAAGAGATTAGTTACCTAGTTATACAGAAATCTCTTCACAAACCAGGAAATTACAAATCCAATAACGATCTAACCTTTACGAAGATATTACGCACATACTGACGTACAAATCGACCTGCAACTGCACTATAAGTATTGGTTCTGCGAATACATAACATCTATGTACCTAGAATGTATATCTAGATCTAGCCGTGTAGTATACAGCTATACCTACGAGTATGTATGATGATGGCAGTAGGTATTACTAGGCGACTAGGCGATAAGGCAAATACTCATGTTATTACAATACAATTGTGCCGATTCGGACACAAACTTAACTTAAATAAAACATGAATAAAACCATACCTATACTTTGTCTTGAGAGAACAGAAAGGGACGGTACTATAGACGAACTAATTGTGATCCTGTCAGTTACAATTCGTTCAGAAATGTCAAAGGATTTTGTGGATTTTGGGCGATACCCTCCCACACCTGCACGACTTATTATCCATAGATTCTTGATTTGACATGATTAAAATTAGTTCATCTGTACCTACTGCAGTCCCTTTCTTTTCTCTCATGGCAGAAAAGAAAATTACAGATGTGGTTTTTATTTTAGTTAAATCTTGCTTTCGTTGAATCGAGGCCAATAGCATAATATTGTGGATGTAGAATCTTGGTAATTTTGCTATAAAGTAGTATAAGTATGTATAGTTAATAAACGACATTAAGGGGCGAACAGAGTATAAAGTGCTGCCACTTTTCGTAATAAATTAATTATATCTGAAATACAAATACTTACAAATATTTTCATTTTATGTTACGATTTCCGACAACATGAATTGATTCTTCATTTTATAACCCATAATATAATAATTTAAAATTAGTATTTAAATACAAAAGTGCTAAAAGTGTCTTCTTTTAGCACTTTATCTTATAATAATTATAAATTATTATATTAGAGTTATTGGATTAAAAAATGAAGAATTACTGCATGTTATGGAAAACCCGTAAAATAATCATGAAAATGTTTGTAATTCAGATACAATTAATTTATTAAGGAAAGTGGCAGCAGCTCTCTTTGTTAACATTACCACCTTAAGAAATGGTTTTCCTGCCATGGAATTTTCCATCTAATTAAAAATATATCAGGGTATAAATTGGGAAATAAAGATTTTTAAACTAAGCTTGCGGGGGCTCCGATCATATACCTAACTAAACCATCTCAAATAATACTACACAAAACGGAAATATGTAAAAAATAACAGTTGTCTGTTTAGTTGATTAATATAAGTATTTTTATTCATATTTCAAAATATCGACCGTTATTTTATTAATAAAAAAAATGAAAAATGAGGTTCATGGGTAGAGTTAATAATTTCACCGGTTAAAATAATGATTTAATTTAATTTTAAAAGACTGTGTATAGATTGTCGGATTCTACAAAGTACGAGATTAAAAAAAAAACTCAGAATGGCCCATACTGATCAGACCTAACTAAACTGTTGAATTTACGAATTACTGCGAATAATAATTAATAATAAAAAAAAACTTACTGATCTGTTGAACTACACTTCAAGCTACCAGCTAATAAGTACTAAATGATCAAAGAACAAGCTTTAAAAAAATCAGACGCGTCTCGTTCCCTCTGCGTCCCGAGGGAAACTAAATTCGCTGAACAAATTCACTGGAAACCTCGCAAGCACAAATCTAACTTTCACAAAGGTACATTCTAGAACGTTTCAGTGAGTTTCCTGTGGTATTGCCAGGTGGGTTTCACTTTCCCTGTTTTTTTTAAACCTAATTATAACAATTAAAATACACAGTCTTTTCTAATAAGACCGTAAAAAGCTGGCGACAACAGTTTATTTTTTTTATGTACAGTGACGGCAATTCGTAGTTGCAAAAATCACGACCTAACTATTATAAGTCTATACCTGTCATTTTCTATCATGAGGGAACAGAAAGGGACGGCGTTAATTTTAGTTAAGATTTAGTTAAGTTGTGCCCTCCACGAATCGATACCACTGGCAACTAAACATACTGCCAACCTGATGCGCCACCGTCTCCCACTAGTATCCCACTGGATCCTAGTAAATTGCAGATTGCGTTGCACGCCGTGAGCCCTAAGGTGGAATGTCTCTTGTGTCAGTAATTTCACTGGCTCTCTTGCCCTTCAGACCGAAACACAGAAGTGCGAACACTTTTGCTTAGCGGCAGAAATAAGCAAGATGTTGGTACCTACTACCCCAGACGGGCTTTGCACAAAACCCTATCACCTTCAAAAAATACGAAGTTCATAGGCACTCTCCCAACACTCTAGCTACGGGTAGGGGCTATACATACATAATGTATGTGTGACTTTATGTAGGCCAAAATGCATTTGGGTTGGGACGTGGTCTATGAGGCAATAAACGGCACTGATATTGTATTTATGTTGGGATATCTCAAATACACCATCACAGCTTATATCCCTTTTTAATATAATTTATGTTATGTTATGATCTATCTATAATTTATTTTAATTGAAATCTTCAGAACATTAAATAAATTAAAAAGTAACAAAAAATATAATTTGAACAACACCTACGCCTGGCAACTTAAGTTTCCAATAACACACAATAAGCAACCTTTGAAAGTACGACCAACCAACTTGATACTTGCGAACTATACCTCTCCCCTTTTCAGCTATCGGTGGAAATTCGCGGGGGGGCGCGAGGAAAGTCTACGTTAAATGGTTCCATCAGGTGCAGACGTCTGACTAAGTATACAGGGTGTTTTGCTACATATAATCACGCCTACATATTTTATGGGGTTAGTAGAGCGTTAACGTCATAGGCGACTGAAACTTTTCTTTGTAAGACGTGGCGAAAACACCATTTACTAGTGCCTACCCCACTACTCTGTTAAGGATAAAATAGTGACCATTTTAGAGTATAAGTATAAAGTTGAAAATAAATATGTATGTACTTAGATAAAGCAATTAAAATTAATTTTCAATTTCTACGTAATTTAAAATTCGTCCAAGATATAATCGTCACCTGACTCCAATAAATTAAGACCCTTTATAAGGCAAATGCATATAGCTGTTATAATTTCAGCTCTCCGCACGTGCAGAGTTTTCAAATCACGTGCTGCGACTCAGGCGAATGTTTTGATTTCGCGTCAAAGCTAACAGATGGGTGACCGGTATGATTGTTAAGGTTAGGGGAGTACCTATTATTTGGATTGTACAATCCAGCCAAATCATACAGTTCAATGTACATTTGCTGACTGGATTTGCTTTCTTGGCTAGAAAATTCTGGAATAATGTTGATTTGTGGGAATGCCAGTGTCTAAAGGAGGCTTCATTTTGGACTCTGGTCTCGTTTTGATTATTTTCAGTCTAAACTAGAGTCAAAGGCAAAATTAAAGAAAAAACCTATTATGAAGTTACGCACCTAAAATATGTGTAAGAAATAGTTTTAGTCCACCCCATGAAATTCCAATTTTAGAAGTAAGTTGGATCGCCTTGCCGATATTACCTAACGTATAACTGTAGAAGACTTAGATATTAAGAAAGACAAATCAAAGTTTCCGTAAGTAGGGATTAGGGAGGAAGGGTAGTCAATCCCTAAACTTTCCAAACGTTATTTGATCTTCCAAGCTCTGGTTACCCCATTTCAAAATCAATACGCCCTCTGATAAACAAACGCATACGGGGCTACGCATAGGCATCGATAGGCTAACGTGCCCTCCAAAGCACGGAATCTGACTTTCTCTGTGGCCTTTCTTGACAGTCAATCCATTACCATGACAGCAATACCCACTAAGGGGCAATATAATAAATAATCAAGTTACTTTGTCATATTCGTAAAGATCACGCAGTTGACTCAGATCAGAATGAATACAAATAATCAAAATGCAGAAATGAATTTATACTCGCACTTATAAATAATGGAACTGCAGGAGGGAGGTACCCGATTGTGAAACAATAAAAAACAGAGTGGGGAAAAATGTTCTGTCTTACTACGATACGAGTACACTCTTTAGGAGTTTAGGGCCGAAAGTTTAGGCCCATTGTACGAGTGTACCATACAAGCATAAGGAAGGCTTGACTGATAGTCATTGGTTAACGTAGCCACAGTAGTCTTTGAACGACACCATGGCGACACCCCGCATAGAATTAAATTGAATATTTCATTATTAAATAAACTAGTTCTAGCTACCTACAACGTTATTCGATAAAATAATGATAAATTATATAAATAGATAAATTATTAGGTCATCGTATAATTTTACATGAAGATTATGTACGTTACACCAGGGACTGTTTTCGGTAGAGATAAAGGTTAAATATAGGTTATGAAATAGCGGTAGCGGTTTGTTTAACCCCTTTAATTTCACCCGTCTCAAAACCCTTATTTCATTTAACCCATATTGTACTCCTTGACGTTTTGTGGTACCGCTTTATTTTTAAACGGTAAGGCTACCTCTATACTATTAACCCTAATTTGTAATTTCAATATCGTTTTGTCATACCATTATAACGGTATTGAATATAACGGTATCATTATAAAACCCTTATCATGTTTTGCGGTATCGTTTTCTCTACCGTTATTTAACCCTTATATTTCGATGATTTCGGTACCGAAATCCTGAACAACCGCCGCCGCCGCGCCCCGCGCCGAGCCCCGCGCCGCGCCGCCGTCGCTCACCGGGCGCGACTAGTGCTATGCTGATCGATAGTCTTCTTCTGTCGTACGGGTTACGAGTCGATCGACCTGATGAACCATGGTGTCAGAGTTTTTTTTAGTTTTCTATAAGCCTCTGGTATTGTTTTGGTTTTGTATTGTTTGTTTGACCACTATCAAAGACAGCGATCGGGACCGACGGGTTAACGTGCCCTCCGAAGCACGGAATCCTTGAGCAATGATGTCATTCAATTATAGGCTTCCGCCCTCATAGGGCTCCGCTCCAGTAGGGCTCTGCCCCGGAGCACCCCCACCAGCCAGCTCTGCCAAACTCGAAATGGAGGCTGAATCATTGCTCAAGGATTCCGTGCTTCGGAGGGCACGTTAACCCGTCGGTCCCGATCGCTGTCTTTGATAGTGGTCAAACAAACAATACAAAACCAAAACAATACCAGAGGCTTATAGAAAACTAAAAAAAACTCTGACACCATGGTTCATCAGGTCGATCGACTCGTAACCCGTACGACAGAAGAAGACTATCGATCAGCATAGCACTAGTCGCGCCCGGTGAGCGACGGCGGCGCGGCGCGGGGCTCGGCGCGGGGCGCGGCGGCGGCGGTTGTTCAGGATTTCGGTACCGAAATCATCGAAATATAAGGGTTAAATAACGGTAGAGAAAACGATACCGCAAAACATGATAAGGGTTTTATAATGATACCGTTATATTCAATACCGTTATAATGGTATGACAAAACGATATTGAAATTACAAATTAGGGTTAATAGTATAGAGGTAGCCTTACCGTTTAAAAATAAAGCGGTACCACAAAACGTCAAGGAGTACAATATGGGTTAAATGAAATAAGGGTTTTGAGACGGGTGAAATTAAAGGGGTTAAACAAACCGCTACCGCTATTTCATAACCTATATTTAACCTTTATCTCTACCGAAAACAGTCCCTGGTGTAACGTACATAATCTTCATGTAAAATTATTACGATGACCTAATAATTTATCTATTTATATAATTTATCATTATTTTATCGAATAACGTTGTAGGTAGCTAGAACTAGTTTATTTAATAATGAAATATTCAATTTAATTCTATGCGGGGTGTCGCCATGGTGTCGTTCAAAGACTACTGTGGCTACGTTAACCAATGACTATCAGTCAAGCCTTCCTTATGCTTGTATGGTACACTCGTACAATGGGCCTAAACTTTCGGCCCTAAACTCCTAAAGAGTGTACTCGTATCGTAGTAAGACAGAACATTTTTCCCCACTCTGTTTTTTATTGTTTCACAATCGGGTACCTCCCTCCTGCAGTTCCATTATTTATAAGTGCGAGTATAAATTCATTTCTGCATTTTGATTATTTGTATTCATTCTGATCTGAGTCAACTGCGTGATCTTTACGAATATGACAAAGTAACTTGATTATTTATTATATTGCCCCTTAGTGGGTATTGCTGTCATGGTAATGGATTGACTGTCAAGAAAGGCCACAGAGAAAGTCAGATTCCGTGCTTTGGAGGGCACGTTAGCCTATCGATGCCTATGCGTAGCCCCGTATATGCGTTTGTTTATCAGAGGGCGTATTGATTTTGAAATGGGGTAACCAGAGCTTGGAAGATCAAATAACGTTTGGAAAGTTTAGGGATTGACTACCCTTCCTCCCTAATCCCTACTTACGGAAACTTTGATTTGTCTTTCTTAATATCTAAGTCTTCTACAGTTATACGTTAGGTAATATCGGCAAGGCGATCCAACTTACTTCTAAAATTGGAATTTCATGGGGTGGACTAAAACTATTTCTTACACATATTTTAGGTGCGTAACTTCATAATAGGTTTTTTCTTTAATTTTGCCTTTGACTCTAGTTTAGACTGAAAATAATCAAAACGAGACCAGAGTCCAAAATGAAGCCTCCTTTAGACACTGGCATTCCCACAAATCAACATTATTCCAGAATTTTCTAGCCAAGAAAGCAAATCCAGTCAGCAAATGTACATTGAACTGTATGATTTGGCTGGATTGTACAATCCAAATAATAGGTACTCCCCTAACCTTAACAATCATACCGGTCACCCATCTGTTAGCTTTGACGCGAAATCAAAACATTCGCCTGAGTCGCAGCACGTGATTTGAAAACTCTGCACGTGCGGAGAGCTGAAATTATAACAGCTATATGCATTTGCCTTATAAAGGGTCTTAATTTATTGGAGTCAGGTGACGATTATATCTTGGACGAATTTTAAATTACGTAGAAATTGAAAATTAATTTTAATTGCTTTATCTAAGTACATACATATTTATTTTCAACTTTATACTTATACTCTAAAATGGTCACTATTTTATCCTTAACAGAGTAGTGGGGTAGGCACTAGTAAATGGTGTTTTCGCCACGTCTTACAAAGAAAAGTTTCAGTCGCCTATGACGTTAACGCTCTACTAACCCCATAAAATATGTAGGCGTGATTATATGTAGCAAAACACCCTGTATACTTAGTCAGACGTCTGCACCTGATGGAACCATTTAACGTAGACTTTCCTCGCGCCCCCCCGCGAATTTCCACCGATAGCTGAAAAGGGGAGAGGTATAGTTCGCAAGTATCAAGTTGGTTGGTCGTACTTTCAAAGGTTGCTTATTGTGTGTTATTGGAAACTTAAGTTGCCAGGCGTAGGTGTTGTTCAAATTATATTTTTTGTTACTTTTTAATTTATTTAATGTTCTGAAGATTTCAATTAAAATAAATTATAGATAGATCATAACATAACATAAATTATATTAAAAAGGGATATAAGCTGTGATGGTGTATTTGAGATATCCCAACATAAATACAATATCAGTGCCGTTTATTGCCTCATAGACCACGTCCCAACCCAAATGCATTTTGGCCTACATAAAGTCACACATACATTATGTATGTATAGCCCCTACCCGTAGCTAGAGTGTTGGGAGAGTGCCTATGAACTTCGTATTTTTTGAAGGTGATAGGGTTTTGTGCAAAGCCCGTCTGGGGTAGTAGGTACCAACATCTTGCTTATTTCTGCCGCTAAGCAAAAGTGTTCGCACTTCTGTGTTTCGGTCTGAAGGGCAAGAGAGCCAGTGAAATTACTGACACAAGAGACATTCCACCTTAGGGCTCACGGCGTGCAACGCAATCTGCAATTTACTAGGATCCAGTGGGATACTAGTGGGAGACGGTGGCGCATCAGGTTGGCAGTATGTTTAGTTGCCAGTGGTATCGATTCGTGGAGGGCACAACTTAACTAAATCTTAACTAAAATTAACGCCGTCCCTTTCTGTTCCCTCATGATAGAAAATGACAGGTATAGACTTATAATAGTTAGGTCGTGATTTTTGCAACTACGAATTGCCGTCACTGTACATAAAAAAAATAAACTGTTGTCGCCAGCTTTTTACGGTCTTATTAGAAAAGACTGTGTATTTTAATTGTTATAATTAGGTTTAAAAAAAACAGGGAAAGTGAAACCCACCTGGCAATACCACAGGAAACTCACTGAAACGTTCTAGAATGTACCTTTGTGAAAGTTAGATTTGTGCTTGCGAGGTTTCCAGTGAATTTGTTCAGCGAATTTAGTTTCCCTCGGGACGCAGAGGGAACGAGACGCGTCTGATTTTTTTAAAGCTTGTTCTTTGATCATTTAGTACTTATTAGCTGGTAGCTTGAAGTGTAGTTCAACAGATCAGTAAGTTTTTTTTTATTATTAATTATTATTCGCAGTAATTCGTAAATTCAACAGTTTAGTTAGGTCTGATCAGTATGGGCCATTCTGAGTTTTTTTTTTAATCTCGTACTTTGTAGAATCCGACAATCTATACACAGTCTTTTTAAAATTAAATTAAATCATTATTTTAACCGGTGAAATTATTAACTCTACCCATGAACCTCATTTTTCATTTTTTTTATTAATAAAATAACGGTCGATATTTTGAAATATGAATAAAAATACTTATATTAATCAACTAAACAGACAACTGTTATTTTTTACATATTTCCGTTTTGT